>JAAAYG020051360.1:10864-44097 GCA_009936455.2 Tomocerus minor
GAATTTCATAGTCATATTACTAATTTTGAATTTCATAGTCATATTACTAATTTTGAATTTCATAGTCATATTACTAATTTTGAATTTCATAGTCATATTACTAAATTCGAATTTCATAGTCATATTACTAATTTTGAATTTCATAGTCATATTACTAAATTCGAATTTCATAGTCATATTACTAATTTTGAATTTCATAGAGTGTTCCTAATTTCGAGTGCCAGTATATGCAAAGAGTATATATGTGCTGTGTAGATTATTGGAGAAAATACGGTACCTATAGAGTGGTCGAGAACCGCGTGGAGCTTCTCGTGTGTTCTTGGCTCGTCGACACACTCTACCTAACAAAATTCAAAGCCAAAAAGACTAAGTAAGAAAATTGAATTGAAATTTGAGAGCCGTCGTCCTTGCATTTATTCCTACACTTACTCTACAAAATATACCTAGTGACTACAGAGATTGAGAAGAGCACATCTTCCTCTCTCTAACATTTACATTGGGCGCACACATGAGAACAGACACTGTAAATTTCTAATGCTATTTATCTGTAGATGCAGATTTTAGTTAAATTGCCTCCTGCATCGCACTGCAGTGCCAAGCTCAATGTAGCAACATCCAAGCCACTAACTCACTCCTTTCAGAATTTGAATAATCTATGGGGAAGGCAAAGCCAGAAAGCACTCTGTCTCACAATTCACTCCACCTGTATCTTGTTGCATCCTTAAGTAGGTGCACATTTTTTAAGTAGGCACTCTCTTCCTACCTTTTCTCCAAAGGTCTTCCTCCATTTTTCATTGTGGCCAGAAAGAAAGTCCGACTTTTCTTTCTTTGCCAGCGGTCTGACTCGCTTTTAGGAATTTTATCTTCTAAAGTATCTGCCAGCGATAGACATCTCACAAAATGTATACTGCTAGCTAGATACGTAGGTAGAAATGTATGCTGTTTATATAGGCCAGAGCTATATCAGTTGCGTCTTCTGCAACTGTAACTACTGCGTAACGGCTTTTATAGCTATTGCACTATTGTTAGGTTAGTTAGCTTAAGTACTAGAACCAGAAATAAGACATAATAGCAGAAAGTCTCTTATAGCAGAGCCAACATAATATCTCCCTTTCACACTACTTTCAGAAAGTTTACTTTCACTGGGAAAATTCAAACTTTTCTTCGGAGAGATACAGTGGGAGATAAAATCAGAACTTAAATCCATAGGGTACGAATACCTACCTGGATGGATGGCTGTATTGTAGCACACTATTTGTGTTGTGTGTACACCGAGTATTGCCTAACTGCTTAGAAGTGGCTCCAAAACTCTCTCCGCCGCCCAAATTCCAATCCCTTCACAACAGTTATTGTTACATCCCTCACAATTGTAAAGACAAACCGCCGTAAAGGAAATTCAGAGATACCTACTCGAAAAACCTTACGTAGCCTATTCTTCTATAATCTTGCAGAAGTTCCCTTATTGCTGATGCACACACTACTGCAGACAGCAGCTATAAATTGTTGATGCTACTCTTTAGTAGGTACTTATTTGTTAACCGAAGATTGGCTATTGAAACATTTGAAATGTAAACCCTGTTCGTAAAGGTCACAATATTAACTATTATCAATTATAAACAATAAATAGGGTCAAAAGAATTGGAAAAAAACTTGGACCACTGACCAAACCGTAAAAATATCCTCTTGAATAGACTATTTATGACAAAGGCGTCCTGGGATTTTATACATGTATGTCTGTATTCCGAGAATAGTAGTTTTCTAATCTGACAAATCATCAGCTGAAAATGAAAGAGAAAATGCGCAAAAATTGGTCAATTTACAACTTAGTTTCATTTCCCATTCATGGAGTAAGTGTTTAGTCAATAATATGATAAACATAACATCCTTATGCTAATTTCACTATCACGATATTTCATCTAACGCTACGGGTGTAGTAGCAATGTAACTTGTTTATGATTATAACCTGTTTTCTTCTCCTTGAATAGGCTATTTTTGTCGTAGGCTTTTTTCTGAAATCAAATGAGGGAAAGTGCAGAGAGTGAAAATTGTTGCGTTTGGCATTATTTCCTCTTATCAGAGATGCTTATAGCAGCTGTGTACATCCCGTGTACATAGATACCTAGTTACATTGCATGTGTACCTACAGAGACATAGTTGCTGTTACGTAGTAAAGGAGCTCCCTGTGTGGGCAATGAATTAGCTGACGATAAACTCATGAGATCGTTTCCCGTAAAGACAAGTGATACAAGCAAGTAGTAAGTAGATGGGAAATGACAAGGGAAGGGAAGTTACAGCTATTACATGGATAGGTGAGGAGTGATTCAAAGAGTAGTGCGGCTTAAGGCCCACTTGTGTGTCGTAGTTCTGGCTATTTTAGGCGGAGGAGCAAGTGCGGGAGTGAGTCAGAGTTTGTAGGTGGAGAGCGGAGAAAGTATCCGTGGACATTAGGGCAAGGAATGCACTAAGTTAGGAAGAGTTGATACGTTTGCACAAAACTAAACACAACATTTTTTCTCTTTGACTGGCCTCCTTAAATTATTGGCTAACTTTTTGGGTACGTGTGTTGGAGCAGTTCATCTTACTTCCTTTTGTGTCCATCCATGTCCGTCGTGGAACAATGTTCCTGTGCCTAGTTGGTGGAGATGACAGAGGAGTAGAATGGAATTGCCCACTAAACTCAAAAAAGGACAGAAATTGCCAAATGGGCGTAAATAAGAGATGAATGCGGATTTTTCCGTAGCTACTAAATAAAAATTGTGAATTTTAAGGGGGGCTCGTCTGGAATTTCTTCTGAAGTTGCGAGTTAAATTTTATAGAGATGATGTGCTGTTGACTTGAGTTGTTTAGACATAAGTGGAGTGCTGTGTTTTCGCTACAGGCCATAGATCTCTGGTAGTACGCAGCAGATAGCCAGGCGTGGAATTTATATGTGTGCGGGAAGAAGAGCTCCCAGATGCACACTAAGAGCAAGTTAAAGGGAACTTATTCCTCCCTTGGTGGAGCGACATATGGACTTAAACATAGAGCTCTCAGTACTTAGCCACACTTACTCTTCTCCTACCCACCTTGAGCATTCCCCCGACCAGGCGGGCATTCTTCGCGGAAGACACACACACAGAGAGAGAGAGAGAGAGAGAGTGAGAGAGAGAGAGAGAGCTGGAGGAGGAGGCCAGGAGATTCCAGGCCCATGAGAAGAGGCTGGATGAACGTGTGAATCCATATACATTTCTCTGGCTCCTTCTTCCGTCAAGAAAGAACTAGAACTAACAATGCTAACTTTGTACTCACTCCCTTTATCTGTCCTTCAACTCAACCCAATAAGCTTACACTTCAAACAGTCTTTTGAACTTTCTCCGCAAAGCCATTGCATACACTCATGGCGATGTATTTGTATTCACGGGCATCCCCGGCAAGAGACGCCAGGAGCTTCTCTTTTAAACACATTCGTACATGTGACCCGAATACTCTTCAACACAAAATTCTGGAAACATATTGCACTTGATAATGCCCCTGTAATAACTGGAGGAGGGAGTCCTGTTCATTCTGACGAAGTGCATCTACCAGTGGATCACTGGCTGCACTGTACTGCATACAACCGGTGCATTAAACCATGTACATGGAGATAGCCATGAGTCCCAACGCCACTTAGCACCGTCTCAAAACAAATATTTCATCTGAGCCCCACTGCTCCTCACCTCCACTTCATTAACTGCCATTGTGATAAAAACAAATCTGCCGAAATAATTCACAGGGACATTGCACCCACTTCTGCATATCACTGATGAAATAATTTCCTTGGATCGCATAAAAGCCTTTGATACGTAGGTACATCATTGCAATAGAATACGTAGGGTAGTGGGGTAGGTAGGTTTAGAAATGCCTTGCATTCAGGTATTCTGGACATCAAGGACGTAAAGGACGTTGTTGGTTTCTGAAGATGCTGGCTTCGTCCCTCCTCCGAAAAGTTCATCTAAACAAAGTTTCCATGGATTATATTAGATCTGGGTCTGTAAAGTTATGTAGGGCTTTTATTTTGCAAACATTTATATAAAGGAGTAATTTCGCAGGGGATTCCCTTTTGTTAGTTACGGCGATGGCAATGACAGTTTGAGTCTTCCTCCTACATGTGAGCACAGCAAAAAATGGCAAGGAAAAGGCGACAAGTTGCAGCTGAGTCCAAATTTTCTAATCGGAGACTTGTTTCGTTGAGTGTAGAAATGAAGTTTTGGGAGGAGATCCTAATGGAACTTGCTCAGTTCTCCTAGGATAGAATTGCTGTCTTGGAGAGAAGGCTCTGTTCACTTTTGTTAGAGCCAGGTCGTCAAGATGGGAATAGGACTCGTCTCTGTTGAAGGCCGAATTCACACGAGTTGCCATTTTTGGAGAGAAGACCCTACATGGTCTCATTTCACTGACCAGTTTCCCTCACTCTCTTCTGTCAAGCAACAATCCGCTCTTAATCTCAGCTCTTCTTCAGTTCATCTTCAGTTTGTTGCTATTATCTCTAGAATAATGCTAGCTAGGACTAGTTGAGTGAGATAAAGTGAGACAACTGCTGCCTACTGCTTTATCCTTTTTTCTCCTCACAGGAGACAGGAGAGAGGGAGAGAGAGTTGAACTACACCAGGCAGGCTTTTGTTATAATTTTTATTGTGCTATATCCTCTGTGCCCTTCTTACCACTTCCTCCTCCACTGGATTATGGCTATGTCAGTCCACAAAGTAATTGCAGCAACAACGATGTCATAGATTATTTATACGTAGTAGACTCTTTCAATTAGTGCACAGATATATCAGTACATCTACTTAAAACACAATAATACATCAATTTAGACGGCAGTAAACACCATGTAAGTATTTATATCGTATTACTGCATGTAGAATCCTATAGAGTGAGTCTGACATGAGCAAGGTGAGGAGACTATCTGGTGGGATCTGCTCATCTCAGATGGGGAGACGGAGATGAGCGAGGCGAATGGTGAAGACAAGTAAGACTTTCTCAAAGAATTATGACCAGAAAAGCTTCATTCATAAATAAGGCCTTCTTCTCCATCTTCACCTTCGCCAACTCCGAGCAACAACGGCCGGAATAAAATGACTAGCTGAGCTGATTTTGAGCTGAGCTGACTGGAGATGAGCAGAGGAAGAGATCGCAAAAAAGGAAATTAGTAGCAGCCAAGAGCTCGCTCTCACTGATTTCATCTAGCTATCGCATCCCCAACAACATCTCACACTACAATGCAACCAACATAACATCAAGGGTTGCCACTCAACAACAGCACCAAAACACGAAACATCCTCAGATGCACATAGTGCAGAAACAACTACCGAAGTCCTGATGCCGAGATGAACACTCTCACTCCCACTTCATCCAGGTCACTCTCCCCGAGCTAATGAAAAAGAAACTTCTTAGCCATGCAGTTCATGTCTATACGAGACGAACGTCTAGTGTTACCTAATTCTATTACTCAACACGCCCAGGATTCTACTATCTCTTTAAAAAACAACCAAAGGTTCAAATCCCCTCAACAAAAAATCCAATGCAACTTCAACAGTTGAAATTGGTGTCGGGAATCATGCTCATTGAAGATTTCATTTACCAGGGAGAATGACTTGTGTTTAATAGGGTAAAAAATTTTAATTCCAAATGAGGTTATTAATTAAGGAAGTTTTTTTTAAAGCGCGGGATTGTGGTGAAGTTTACTGAATAGGAAACTGAGTTTATTAATATTTATTTCTTGGAATGGGAGAGAAAGTAGGTAATTAATTTTCCAAAATTTTTATTCTTTCTTTGATATTTCGATTGTTTTAACTTGACACTTAGATTCATTATTGTATGTTTATCGTCAACCATAATATATCTATCTGCATGGATGGTCATGTTTTTCTGGGAGTTATTACCAAGACATTAGAAGGTATCCGTTCCATTAGCACAGTAATTAACTACAGCTTTATTAGTGGTGCATTAGAGGAGTCTGGGGAAAGTGAATCTGATGTGTATTAGGTCGAGGCTGTAAAATTGATTACGTAGCTTTCATGCCATTCTATGGGATTCCTGCAAATACTAAATATGATAGGAAAGAGAGAAGAGCCAGTAAAATTCAATTTTCATGAATCTTTAAATATGAAGCTGGATAGGATGCCAATGGATAGAATGCCAATTTTTAATTTCGCTGTCGTGAATTCATTCATGATTCAGTTGCAGATATCTGCGATAAATCCATAGGGAACAAATTTATTCAAGGCGACGATTGGGAAATATGAAGAAATTTTTCGCACGGTTAGATACCTTTATCGAATTTCGTGTTGCTGTCCGAAAAGTGCTTAAAAATTTATCATGGAGGTACTTTGGTAGTGTTAGACGTTAGAAAAGGTGCATCTTTAAATGAGGTACAAATGCAGATTAGTAATTGGGGTTTAGCTCTTGCTTCTTTTATTCTATTTATTTTTTAATAAGTTTATGTGCCACTGGGCAATAAAACAAATCACATTAATTACACTTCTCTTTGTTTTAATTTAAATGAAAGTCACACCTCCGAGAATTAACGACTGACTTGATTCTAAGTCGGGTTGAATAGAGCAGGCAGAGTGCAGATAGAGCAATGGATTCTTATTCTTAGTTCCCTCTCAGTCTCTTGGAATCACAATTAACTCTTGCAGAGGATTTACATTTAAATTAGCGTATGCAAAAAAGCGTAGGTATTTATTTCGTCTTTTATGAGCTTCTCTCGTTGTCTTCTCGCTGAATGGACGGAGAGCCGACAGGGCGAAATGAAGTTGAAGCTATTAAATCCATAAATCAACTCCTTAGGGAAGTAATTTCCATTTTATTCTGCTGGGAACAGCAATGACTCCTGATGACTTAGAAAAGTGATTGTGATAGAGATAAAGTTAAAGATTTAAGTAGCTGCATCTTGACTGTGGGGCTTCGATTAGTGATGGAGTAACAGTCTGGGAACACAATCAACCGACATCATAGCAGACAAGAACAGAGGTTATTCCCTATCTAACTGCAAATGGAAGGATCTGCTCATTGGGAGCCTGAATGAGTGTAATTGTGAATGAATGCGAATGAATTAAATCATTCATTACAAATCCTTCCCAGCCACCAGATGTAACAACCACCATAAAAATCCTCCCACCAACCAAGTGATGGATTGGATGATTGAAATGAATTTATTGCAATTTTAGTGTAGATAGCCTCTTTGCTTTATTAGCACACAAAAAACATGTGATGTCCATGGCTAAATTACTCCCATTTTTGGAGTGAGGTACCGTAAATCCAAAAATAATTTCGGGCTAATCCCACGTCACAATCTGTTAATGTAAAAACGCCTGTAATACCATCAAGATTTCCAACCTTAAAAATGTCTCTTGCAGAAAAACAAATAGACAAAACAGACTAAAACAGATATTTCGATAACAATAATTTTTTTCTAAGATTCGTTAGCAAAAGACAAGAAAATATTAAAAAGGTGCACTACAGATAGAACAAGGCAGTTATTAGTAGGCTACAATCAATTTGTTAAGAGTGTATAGTGGCTTTCTGTTGATAGGATTCCAGGGCTAATGCTCAAGCCACCGTTTTTTATGGCCGTCGATTTTCCTGGATTTTTCCTTGGCAGAGGAAGAATGAAATTCATTGAATGGATGATGTATAGGGGAAAAGTTGGCAAATTTTTCAGTGGAATTTAATGGATACTGCTTTTCAAGGGCTCATTCAGGTAGAAGAGCTTAAGAGTGAGGAAAAGCAGTGGAGTGGAGAAGTGAAGAATTAGATTTGGCGTAGAAGCGGGTCTGATAATGCAAATAGGTAGCTACCGAAGAAGACGAGGGAGCTTACTCGGGAATAGAAAAGCATTTTATGTCTACGTGACTGCTGAACTGTAATGTTGAGGCCAGTTCCATTGCGTCCAGACTGTGTTAATGCCGATTTCACCATGTGAAGTCAGAAGTGAAAGTTTTACAGTTGCTATTATTACCTTTGCCCTTTATCCATATAAAATTACTATTCTCCAGATTGAATGCATTTGTCCCATGAGAGCCTTTTACTATGATGTCCCAAAATCCCAGTCTCAAACTCAACTCTCATAAAACTCATAATGTTCCCGGCAATCTCTCATCTCCTCTAGATCCACATCCCACACTTTTCAATTGTCCAATGTTTCTCTCCGTTTTGGAACTGCTACAGGGCTTGGGAACCATAGCCTTCACTTTCCTTCTTTTATTATTACTTAAAACCCAATATTTATTAGCCCTGCATACATAAAATGTTTTTATTTTCATCGAATGGAATTGCCCAAGCAAAAATTTTACCAAGCAAAACCAATATTAGCAGTATTACGCAACAACCGGAATTTAGCATCATCTTTAACTTCTAAGAACGCGTTTACTTTAAATCCTTTTTTATATAGCCTATCCTTTAGTAGACGAAAAACAAATTGACAAACAAGAGTGAAATTGCATGCAACAAATATAATATGATATGATATAATATAACTGCAATAGAATTTACCATAGGAAATACACCAATAATCAAATGTATAGCTATGTAGGGTATGTATTAATAATTTTAAAACACCACAAGGTTTGCGATATATAAGAATAAAGATTCTGCGAACAAAGGCATGTAAATGGCAGTATTAGCTTAGGAGTTGTATCTATATATTGGGGAATAGTAAATAATGCATATGTGATGATGGAGAACCCGATGACCTCAACCATATAATCCTAAAGTGCAAAATTCTAAAATTTAGAGAGACCTTTATTCCTGGAAACAATGACTTAAATGATTTAGTTAAATTAACAAATGAAACCGAAAGTCAAAATCTGCATTCATTTATTGCCAAAGTGCTCAAGATGAGATAATGGATACTAAATGAATGAAGATTACTTTCAATTGTGTATTGCAAAAATTTTGTTACCTACCTAACTACCAACCTACCTATTGGAGAATAGTGAGGGTTGTATTTACTAATAGGTAGGTACGTACAACGTAATCGGAATGATTTTGAGGGTTTTAATGAATTTATGACATAAAATAGGTTACTTATTAATGTATTAAAGCAAAAGAATCATTATCACTTGGTTTTCTTCCTCAACAATGTTTTTTGCATGCATTGCTATATAATCGTCAAAACATTATGGTTAGGAGCTACGCATTAGTTTCATATCTAAGAAAAGAAAATTATTTATTAGTCATTCATATCTTCAAACAAGACGCGAATTCTTGTCCTCTATATTTATGAGCCGAATAAGTCTTTTCAGAAGTACACCTTGGGGTGGTGTGCAAATTTCAGTGCTTTCTAAACGACTTTACGTCTGTTACAGCTACTAAATATATCTTTCATATGCACCGTTTTGCAAATTCTATGAAACTTTTTTGTCCATACCCCTTTGAAAAAATCTAAAGCTGAAATTGAAGCCCCCTCCAGATTTTTTATTGGATTTAAAAAGTATTTTTCTCTACCAGAAAAAATATCGTAATGGACAAACTTAGGTCGTTTAAAGGTAGGTAGAGCATTTCAGGATTCTTTCGAAATTCATTTTACAACCCAGTGGAATTATTATTTCATTTTTGAAAATTGATATGAAGTTAAGTGGGAAAGTATAGCTTAGTTAATAGCAATTTGAATGATTTATTTAGAAATATAAGCTAATAAAACTAGTTTTTGATAGGCAAATGGACTTTTGAGCGCACGTATCATGCAACCAATTCATTGTAATGGGAAGTTCTCACGACACTATGTACTAGTAGGATTACAGATTCAATAACCGAGCTGTGGCATTTTAGCTATGAAAGGGCTGATTTTTGCCAGTCAAATCCGCAATTTGTCATTAATAGGGTGACTATTTCCATGGGAGTTGCTAAATGGGTTCCTATTATGACATGCATATATAGCTACTTGCTTATATCTTTAGTACGAATCTTGTAAAGTTTTGTAATTGCCACCTTCGGTCATAAACGCTACTTTAAACTTAGTAATACGAGGATTACAAAATGTCAGAAGGCTTTGCAAAATGATGAAACTTCTAAGAATTTTTATTGAAATCTGAGGTAAGTAGCGTCTGGTATTATTATTAGTACGATATTGTCGTGAAATAAAATATTTATAGCCGTTATTTGAAGTCCTTTAGCTAAACATTTTGACAGTTCTGACAATATACATAAACACGTAGGAAGAAGTAACCTACCTACTTCCTTTGCAAGCACTAAGGGAAAACCTTATAATACCTTCATCAGTAAAATTCGAATCCTGCATTAACAAGATCTCTCAACTCAACACAAGTATATAATGTTTGGAGGCAAACACCAACAAGCGAAAGCGATAAATATCAAATTGCTATATATATAAAAACTTACGTCATCTGTGATCAAATAAGTATTTAGCTTAGAGGTCTACGATTAAATTATACTTCATAGAAATTACTTGTATTTAATATTACAGTGGGACAGTATTAAATGATATGAGTAGTTTATGTTGTCAACTCTGGAGTTGTAATGGAAATAAAATGTGGAATAATGACAACCCAATTATCATGAATCTATTTATTTGACAAATGTGCGTTGTGAAATGCCAGTGTTCCAATTGGTTTAACTGATGGTGAGTAAATTGTTAAAAATAGAATTTTATCAACAGTTTTCTTATGCTGTGTGCTCTTGAAAGACCTGTGAGGAATGATTTAAGTTTTTATTCTTTGTACTAAGGCGCTACGTCCTTACAGAAAGTTGATCAGGTCATCAGCAAAACAGAAATAATTTCCTTTCATCGCCAAATTTATGTGGACATACTTGTTAATAGTTTATCATCCTCTAAAACTGTCAACATGTGGACTTAGTACTGACCTTTTAAATACTCTCTTCTCGACGACTCTACAAGTTAAGTTGTGCTTACCCTTAAATACTCTTGAATATATTTATGTAGGTATCTTGTTTCTGATGGAAGATAACCTATTGAAAGACGTCAGCAAAAGACATAATTATTATTTTCACGTTATGTAGTGGAGAAACTATTCCTTTCGTTTAATCTCTTATAATATAATAATGATTGTAATATATATTGAGTGCTACAACTTAAACATAGTGTCATTATGAATTCACCAACCCATGAAAGTGATTGAAGAATCAGAAAACAACTTCGAATTGACATGAAATTGGACTATGGACTTGTTCCTGGCTTAAATGGAGCTAAAAACACCAGAGTGCTATTAAAAAGAGATCCTGGGTCCATGGTGGCCGTAAAAATAAATGTCTACTAGGAAAAATTCTGAAATTTGGAGAAAATGGCAGGGTGCAAGCTATTTTAGCTACTAAGCCCTAAACCTGGGAATTGTGAGATGGTTCTGAGTCGATAGCGAGGCTCCCACTTGCCTCAGATGTGTTGTGCTCTCTTTTGATAGTGCAGTGCCGAGTGCAGATGTAGTTAATCTTAGAAGTATCACTCCCAAGAGAGGAAATACATACTATACCTAATTCTTCATAAGTCGAATCAAGACACATACATACTTTAGAATAAATACAAGTGTATACATTTTGTGCTGCTATAATAAAACGGAGCTGCTCGACAAAAAAAAACTCATTCTTGCTCTTTGGTTCTCTAATACTTCATCTCTATAAAACAGGACATTGATAAAAATTATTTCCTGGTATGTACTTAGAACGGCTTTTCAGTTTCTAAAATTTTATTAATTTTCTGGGATTTGTAGATAAAACTTCAGTCCCACCAACCTCAATTGTTGCTCATACGCTGTATTATTGACTCTGTCTTTACTGTTGAAGGATGTGAATCCCAATTCACTGAGTACTTAATACCTAGTGGTTATATAACAATATCTTACAATAAAATAATCCTTTCTTTTAAAAATGTAAAGAGTTTTATTTGGTGGGAATAACATGTGCAAAAAAAAAGAAATAGATGTCTGCTCCCCTTTTGATAGCGATATTTTCTCAATCAATAAATGGGCTGGAATTGTAGTGCCCTATTTCATATTTCATATAGGTAGACATATGTAGCGTATTTACCATTTACATTGTTCTATCTCTACTTGATAAATGTAATGTTCAGTCTTAAATGACAGCAACAAAAAAGAAATAAAATGCCTTAACATTCTTATATAGCAAGTAGTTTATGCGCAAAAGTAAAAATAAATAGCTGCGTGCATTATTTGTTGTTACTTTGGCAAGATAAAAATGAAAAGGGAATGGAAAGTAGGAGCACTTTGTCATGCTGGGGATAGAAATTTACAATTATAACTTAATTCTAACGGGGAAAGACATAGCCATAGCCCTGAGTGCTATACTCTTGTAGAATCTATTACTTTAAGTGTATTGCTATGTAGAGTAGTACTTCCTACGAGACGGAAAGGAGTACGGGGAAAGGGAGTTTCTTCAATAGAATCTTCTTTACGGCAACAAGTAAGATAAATATTGTAAATTAGCCTTTGGCTTGTCTATGTGTGCTTTAGTACTTTTTAGCTTCGGAGCTCACGTACAGCTACATTCAATTCAATATGGTTTATTCCACTCCATTCTAAAAGGAGCATCCAACAAAACCAATTATGTATAAAGAAGATAGCAGATATATCTCTATTAAGGTCTTTGCCTACCGTTCATTGACTTCGTATATCGGCCATATTACGCTGCATATCATTACCAACTAAATATTTTAGTTTAGTTTAGACTGCTATAGATGAGGAATTATCCCTCTCTTGTGTAACAAGTTACGAATAATTGTGTCCATGACGTCAGCTATTTTTATTTCTCTTAAATGAACATTTTAAGTATAATATACTTTTCAGAATTGAAAGATACCTACATTATCTATCTTATACTTTCTATCATAAATCACACTTGTTCATGCCCTTCCTATTTTCCTATCACCACTGATGATAAAAACTAAAAAAAGTCTACATTAATTGAATATTATTAGAGTCATAGTTTCGGATTGTCACATTTCATAATCGATTATATAGAACACCTTTAAACTAGTAGGAAAAAGGAAATGGTAAAAATTGAGAAATTAGCAGGCCAACTTGTCATTTTATATTTCTGTGTTTATAAATTTTTGTATTCCCTTTTGTCCACCCATTTTGACTCTTAACTTCCCACGAGTGGTTTCTCCCGGAAATAACGAAACCATGATTAGAATGACTTTTTAAACATTTAATGTTATAAATAAAAAATATTTTTGATACCCTGTTATAAAGACTACGATGCAGACAAGAAGTCTTTGCTAAATGACGGGACGTGCTACTCTTCAATTGAAGGCTCTAGTTTAGAACGTGTTAAAAACCGCACCGCTCATGCAAATGTGATTGATTTTTATTCGAGTTGAAATATGATTGAGTTGAAAATTTTTATGATGTCATATTTGAATAGTATAAAAGTAAGCCAATGCTTTTATATGACTTACTACAAGTACACCGTTACTAGTAGGCCATTAGTAATATTAAATGTTCCTATAATAACCAAAGGATTTCAACAAAACTGTTAAAAAGGAAATGAGATTACAATGCCTTTCCTAAAAATAATAAATTGTCAGTAGCTAAGTTGACTTGGAAGCTCTCAAATTTTCTGATCTTTTATTTTCCACAATTTTTTTGAGCCTGAGTTTGCTAACTCATTTAGTCCTAATTATTCAATTGATTCTTACAACGCCGCCATACAAATTTATAATTTTCTGTTTAATCTTCTGAAATATTTATTTAATTGCAGTAACAATCTAAATGATGAAATGGTTCTGAGACGCATTGTACTATTTGTAAACAAATGTCTTCTTCAATTATTTACCTTCTCCATTAATTCTCTAAATATGCATTATTTTTTAAATTTCGATGCAGTAATTTGACAAATTGTAACGGATTTTGGTATAATCCAAATGATTCCTAAGAGAGACGGATTATTTAACCTGAAGCCATATAGCTAGTACAATAGCAGGTTAGTAATTCAGTGGGCATTAAATATTAAATGGTGTATATGTCTACTCGAGTAGCACATTTACAAAGTGGTAGCTCAGTGTCGGTTCGAATCCTTATTAGTTAGGCATTAGGTGGCTAAGTAATGTCTATACAATAATGGTTAGTTGTGTATGGGAATATCGTGGCAGTGCAGTGTCTGGAGAGTGAGCCGTATACGTAGAAAGGCTGATATGAATCTTGCCACCAAATGGTCCCATTCCCCAATGCCACAGATGTATAATGTATGAGTTCAACATGATTTATTGCTCCGGGTGTTCTTAGTTTTGTTAGTTGATTGCGAGATCCTATTCGTTCAAAAACCAACATATGTCAATATGTCATAATTTACTTGGCTGTTATGAAAACATTTACATATAATATTAGGCTATAGAAAGAAACCCTAGCCGTGTCCTGTGCACTCAGTCAGTGCTGCCTGCTTGCTAGCTGAAAGCATTTAAAAATGTATCTACATATTTACTGATATGCATTACGAGAGTCTCTGCTCCTGAGCAGAATCAAAGGTATTTTTTGGGAGCTGTGCGTGGTTCAATAATCCTTTTAAATAAATCATTGCTCACAGAGACGACTGGAAGCAGCTGTACAATGTAGACACAACGATCAAACTTTACGCGTCGCGTAGGTATACACTTTCCAAATTCAGAAACAAATCACTATTGTCCTTAATGTGAAGTCGACATGGCTAATGCCATGGAATCATTCCATCCATTTTATAATACCTACCGCAATATTACACTTCAATGTAATCCTACCAGAGTACTCCTATTCCCATATTTCCATTCTACTTCAATGCACTTTGATTTGCTTTACTTTTTATTAAAATGTTCTATTTAAACATTAATTAGTTTAATCTAAGTATATAAATATGCACCGAGCAAATTTTATTCAAAAATAAATTAGTCTGATTCCAGGGAAATGTTGACTTCCAATTGTCTTATTTTGATGGCAGGATTTCAAGAGAAGTTAGGGTCATAGTCCCTGCATTTGTGGTAACCAAAAGTCTGCTGTTCATATTTAACCACATAGGTGCCAACCATCACCATATGATGTTAATCAACAAAACATAAGAGACGTTGGCTAATTCATCACTGTTGTGGTTTAAATTAGTTTGCTTTGTCACAAGACTTCATTTTCCTAGCGGAAATTGTTATTCGACTAGCGGGAGTGAGATTCTCGAGGATATAATTAGGTTGAATGCTATTTTGTGATAATGCCAATTAATAACAAATAAATTTTGAACATGTTGGCAAAGGTTATTATTAATTCCATGTATTCTGGATTGCCGACATATAAAAGCCTCGCTCCTGACTGAATGTTTTCTCAAGAAATCGTGTAGAACAAATCAGGTATGATTGTAAGGGAAAATGACATTTGATTGTACGGAGAAAGTGAGGGGAGTGGAAAAAGACGGGAAGCTCGTTTTATATCTATATTTACATCTTCCTTCCGTTTGGTTTAGAGCACTTTCCTTCATAGTGTCAGCTTCCAAAAATTCAAGGAAACAGCGGAAATCGTATTTGAAGTTTTAGGATAGATATATAGCTGTATAAATTCATGGCTGGCCATTCCTGCAAGTATAGGTCTTCGCAAGGCCAGAATATATTATTCCGCCTGAAAATTATTGAAAAGGTATAAAAACAGTTTGAAAGGACAGGTCGTCGTATATGCTAAGAGTGTAGGCCACAGTTTCAAAGGACAGATCTTGTATCTGTTAGAAGAGTGTAGGCACCCAGATTGCAGTTCCCTTGTCAAAAAGGATGTGAGGAGAAAGGGATTTCGGACAAGAGGTATTCTTTTCATAACAGGGTCATTGCAACTATTTCTCATCCTTCTTTCTGCCATTTTCCCTATGTTGGCACTAGGAGGAGGAAGCCATCGTAATTCTCTTCTTTGACACGACTATCCCGTATTTTTTATATTCTCTCTGAAAATGCCGACTAGGATTTTCCTGGCAGAGAAATATTGTACATAGCAACATCAGCAAAAGCCCGATAAGCCCTTTGCTCTTCTGCCTGTCGAATGTCGAGCATTATTAGATGTCTATATAGACAATAGGTACTTAGCCACAAAAAAAAACTCTAATATTTCCATTATACCACAAAAAAACTATTTTCTAATTTAAATGGCAATATGTACTGGATCATATGATGTTAACAATCAAAAATTGGATTTAAAAAAAAGATCTGCTTTTAGAATTTGTGATGATTCTCATGGAAATATTCTGGCATTAATATGTAATGCATGAATAGAAAGTGGAGCGTGGCCTGTAACATGAGAGTGAACTACAGGCGTATTTATTGGGGAGAGAGAAAGTAGTGAAATATTAAAAAGTAGGAAAGGAGTGACATAGGATAGGGAGCGAGGCGATGGCGTTGCGGAGTGGCAACAAGTAGTAGAGGAGCATGATTGATTTGGACAGAAATGTAGGCAATGGATTATTTTTGACATGTAATTGTAAATGTAGGAGAGGGTGGAAGGAAGGACAGCACTAAGCAGGCATTGTCTTCTGAGTAATATGATACATAGGTAGATGTGTGAGTGTGGTGGTGGTTGTCGTCGTTGTCGTGGTTGGTGGTGGCTGAAGGAAGTCGGCCTTCGCGCAGCAGCGAGCACAGCGTCTTGCGGCAGCCTATTCTCAGCTGGAAGGATAAGGACAGATGTGGATCCTCGGAGTCCTTCAGCCTTGCAGCATTTCAAGTATCAGTTGACTGGCTGTAAAATTGTCAGTTGTATTTCCATGGAGAGAGAAAGGAGTCAGATGTCAGGGAAGAGCATTTGGAGGCCAGGGCATTTCTGAAGGTGCATGAAGAGCACAGTCCAGTGCACGGCACGAGGAGACAGTGGGAAGGCTCTCTTTTCTTTCTTTTGGCGAGGGAGGGAGAGAGTGAAACCGAAGGAGAGGAATCCGCTGCCCTGGAGAACAAGACGAAGTGAATGGAAAGCGTCGAGGACGAGAGGAAGAGGAGCAGCGACAGGAATGGAGTGGAGGCTACGGCTGGGCGAGAGTTGCAGTTGGCCTGCCAGTTAGTTACTCTCTCTCCGCGGTGAAGTCAGGACGTGTCTCCATTACTCTCTGCTCTTTTGGTGGCAGTGCTAATGCATTGTCTGTCTCGGCATCGCCAGTGACTCTTTTCACTCAGTTCCACCGTGGTCATGATGTGAGGAGAAAGTCCTGCAGCTCAAACGCCATCCGACTCAAAGGCAAATCAATCCCTCGTCTGCCGAGACCTGCTCCGGCCCAACATTTTGCATTGCAACAAAGACTCTAAAACAAACAAAGCAACAGTCTCGCTTTTTCTTCCTCTCCAGCAGCCTGACTTTGACTTACTTAACCTACTTACTGTAGTAGATACGAACTCTTCTTCTTTTTTCTATCTCTCTCTTTCATTCTCCCTCTCTCACTGTTTCTCTCTGTCTCTCGAGTTGAAAAACGCAAATAGTCCGTTCTCTTCCGTTCTTCCATAGATCAGTAAATAGAAATACGAAGGCTCCTCATTTTATTGGTGACTTCGCTGAGTGTACTCGCATTTCTTAGTTGATTCTATTCAGCGGGTGGAATTGCCTGGCAAATTTGTACTATTCCGAATTGCAATTCTCTTTCTTTTCAACTTAATTCACATCTCAACTGAAAATCAGTCAGTTTGAGCGGACCGAGGCAAAGATCATATTTGCAAAACGTTTTTATACACAATCGACAAAGAAAGAAAAAAAGTCTAAAAAAAAGAAACAGTGTTGGATACATTTTAGAACATCAAATGTCAACGTTGCTCTCGTCACCTCTCTCCGTGTTACTTAACTAGAGTACACTACATCTCCTTTATCTACTTTTGGTAAAGTCATCCTTTTCTTTTAACTTGATCTTCACTTCTAAAAATATACTAACAATAAGTATTCTCGCGTCGTGCATGCTACTTTGACTCTTTCCATCGCCTGCAGATAGATGCACAGCCCTATATTAAAACAGGGCTACCACCTATTGCTGCTCTGACACTTTCATATCTCTCCTATCTTATATCAATCTGTATCAAGTGGGCATAGAATAGGCTATAGTTCTCATTATACAGTTATCTACATTGTAAACGGCGTGAATGGAGATATAAAACCATAAAGCCATATAAATTTATATAGTGCCTTCATAAAACGGCTAGCAAACCAGAAAAATCGTTTTGTGTTTCATTCTTAGCAGTTTCCTTGATCCTTCTTCACTCTCTTATCATTATCACCATAGACGCAGTTAGACAACAGACACTTTTATAGCGACCTACTTATTTATTTAACACATTTGAGAGGCATTAGGCCCACCTTGGTTCATTACATTACAACACCTTCCTTCCTAATGCCCCTCTTTTATCTCTCTCTCTTTGTGCAATGAGCAGTGCTCTGTTTATTCACCTATGCACTTTCTCTTCCGACTCACCTCCATTCTCCCGCACACAACACTCAACTTTCACTACCAAAGAATAATGCCAGGACATTTGTAATTAGCTAGAGAAATGTGCATCCGTAATTCAAGGAAATTAAATTTTCTTTTCAGCCATATATCTTCCACTCACTTATCTCTCTCTCTCTCTTTCTTTTCTCTCACTTTGTATCGGTTGGTGGCCTTGGGTGGGTAACGCTAGACAATATTTAGCTAGAGTGATGTGTATCATTTCAAGAGATACTTTACACGTTTGTATGCAATTACGGCTCCATCTGACAAATTCAGAAAAAATAAAATGGATTCTGCTTTGAGGTACAAAATGTTCATGTTGTCTTGTTGGTGCAGGACTACCGTGTTACATAGAAAAGTAAACGCTATTATTACAATGCCCCAATAGTAAAACATTTTTAAAAGAAAAATGGAAAGGCGCAGTAGTCTGTCAACTATTGCGTAGTATGATATTATCATCAAGACTTCGTCGCTAAAAAGCTATAGAGATACGGAATGCTTTAGTTTTAAAATATGCAGAGCTATTAAAATAAAAGAGGAGTAAAATGAGGAGATAGTGATGGTAGGGAAGATATGAGTTAGGACAGCGCTAAATTCATTAGGTGCATATGGGGCATAAAAATATCTGCAAATCCCTTCATAAGTCAGCCACTTAAAAGATGATGTGTGTAAGCCATGTGTGTATTGTTTGAGGAGATAAGGCTTTGGTGATAAGAGCAAGGAGGATTGTGTGCTCTGTGAATTGAAATTGAAGTATTGAATGGAGAGGGAAGGAAGCTAATGCAGAAATTGTCTGTTTCACTCATCCCGCCTGCTCATTCACTCACATTCTCCCATCACAATGCAATCAGTGAATTTTCTGTCGGTAGCATATAATTACATGAGCTAATGGCTGTAGGATGCGAGAAAGTAATCCTGTTGAGAGTCTAACTTAAACCATTAGTACCTATTTGCTTGGCGTTGAGAGGAGGATGCCCGTTTTTATTAATTACCGTAATGGCCAACCCGGGCAGCTCTTGCCTGCAACCTACCACATTATCTCCATTTCTGCACAAAGTGCAAACAACAAAACTAAGCACAGATCCTCTAACAAACTCACATCCAAAAATTCGACGTCATTATTTTGTTGGCTTCGTCTGGTGAGTGAGTGAGTGAGTAGGTGGGGAACAGGAAATAGGGAGCTAAGCAATCGCCAACAGAGTTACAACTTCAAATTTACTTGCATATTGCATTACATTGATTTGACAAGTCGTTTGCACAACTTGCTTTGTTAGCAGAGCTATCGGAGCCGAACTCCATGGCCATTGGAGATGATGGTCCTTTCCCAGAAAATAACACTACATTCCCTCATTTGTAAATTGAGTTGATTTTCCTGGGAAATAAAGTCAAACTGTAAAGAAATCTGATCACCCTGCTCTCCGCCCGCGCGCTCTCCTCTCCCCTGTGCACACCTTTATTGTTAGTGTGTATATGCAAGTAACTCAAGTCATTTCAAGACCTCATCTCCCTATCTTTATAACTTTTCTCTAGGCATCTCTAAAGTTGGAATTAAAAGGACGCTACAAGAGTGGGCCAAGGGAAGCCAGAAATAAGTCCAGCGGAAACCAAAGCAAACCACAGCAACCAAACAGACGTCACTCCCACGGCCATCGTCTTTGGACTATTCAGGTAATGATCTTTTATCTTCTGCACCACCGTTAGACTCCCTCTTAGCTCTATAATTAAAGGGCACAGTATAGCAAGGTCATTCAATCCATTATTTCCTGAATCGGCAAACTCTCACTTAATACTTTTACAGCACAATTGACAATAATGAGAACAAGACGCCACGTGCTGTTTTTAATCCCATGGGATGTACAATTGATCTGAAAATTGTTTTTACGCTTTGAATTGCAGAAATGCCAATACTTGTCTCAATTAATTTGCGCATTATATCATTCGTAATCCCATTATGTTATTTACTGGGAAAGTTAGTTCGCCAAACTACCTATTGACATCCATCGTCAAGTTCATATGAACTTTGGTATTTGTAGAATATCGTCGGAAATAATCTGGTGCTAAATTCTTGTTAGTGATACACAATGAAATTTCCAGATTTTTTCTATGATCTTCTAACAGAGTTACACTGTAATCATGAACTGTTGCCTTCAAGAGCTGTAGCACGAAATACAAAGTAGATCTAGTCTAGTCTAAGCCTCAAAAGAAGAAGGCAGAAGTCCTAGTGTGAACAATGAAAATAAACAACACATACGTGGCTGCAGTATGTAGAGAGTTGGAAATACTCAGTCGAGTGCCGAAATAGAAAAGTGGTCTAAGGTGTAGCTACATAACCAACTAATCCTCCACGCAGAAAGGAAAAAAGGAAATTGTCAGTGAAATCCTTTTGTCTGGAATGATAACAGAACTGTAGTGAGTGGAGTAATTTGTAAGAAGTCTCTGATCTGAACGTCTCAAAGCGTTCTACTCGACTTTGTTATGTGAAAGTTAGGGAATGCTATGTACACTACACAACACCATTCCACAAGAAAAAAGTTAAGACGAGAACAAAAGCTGATTCAGAGTGTAGCCTGTTTACACATTAATACTGGAATTCCTACAGACTCCCATGTAAAATAACTCAAATAAGTTCGGAAACTCTGTGTAGTAATTCCGTTTCCACTTCAAACTACAACCACCATTACAACCAAAATTAGAAACATAGAAACCCATATTTTAAAAAGAAAGATCACAATACTATAAACATAACAACAGAGTTTTTTTACTGGTAGTAAAAATACAAAACCCAAGTGCAGACAATTCTACACAATGTCAGCATTAAATACAGACTGACTTACTTCTTTTAAAAAAACACGTACCTACCTCAAGTTTCGTCTCCGTATTTATGACTCATATATCTTCTTACTTCATTTCAGTCTCGTTACATTGTTATCTTTAGTTTTCTTCTCCTAATTTGCGATTGTATTATACTAAAAAAGCAATTCATTCTTATATATGTAGTTATAGTAGTATAGGTTTACGCATGCACAAAAGGCACACATAATATTATTATTGCTACAACTATACAGCTACTTATACACACAGTATGTCACAACTGCCAATTGTGTGCAATCACTACACAATTTGTAGTTGAATAGTATTTTCAATGTGTAATCTTTGAAATAGATATTGTTTCAGTATTAACAAAGATCCTTTATCAAAATTGCTCATTCTTGTGCAGTTTTCTTATTTATTATTTTATGTACATTAACTTTTTGTTTCCCACTACATGCTGTTTTCAACACAGTTTTCATTTTCTATTATTACAAAATGAATGTGATTTATACTCTCGAATAGCGAAATATTTTGGGGAAAGCTGCAACAGTATTCCTAATAGTTTAGCTATTATTATTATCAGCAATATTGCAGTATTCTATTTTAATAGGACAACCGAGAAAGGAAATAATTGTTTCAGGGTTTTATTTGAATTAAATCATCGAATTGTCTTTAAAACATTCAGGCTACAATGTGGTAGGTGAACAAAGAAATAAATAGCATTACAGAAATAACAATGTTTTGTACATACATAAAAAATTAAGTCGTTTGTATATTTTTGAACGGTCAAGTTTTGCAACATGAAAATGGCTAGAACTATTTCATGCATAAAATGGTGTAGCATAAAAATAGTGTGCAGAGAAGAGATTGTTCTCTTGTAAATGAAGGACACAAAGACAAGGCTCGTGCAAGAAGAAATAAAAGTACGTACATGTGTTTAAAAAAAGCGTAGCTAATCATAACACCATTACTTTTGACATTGATAAATAGTTGTGTACAGCAGGAACACTAGAATCTTCAATATAATTTCTAATGTAAACCACGCGAAAAGTTTTATATAGTTTGGTTATTGCTATACAGAATTATGTTTTATATTTTCTTTCATTGCTAACTAATAAGTAATCACCATCAACTTCTTTGAGAAAATAGTTTAGTTATCGCATTTCTATGAAGTTCTTTTGTTGATGCACGAATCCTTTCATCATGCCCCATTTGTTCATGGTGTCTAGTTTCTACTGAAGCTTTAAAGGCAGATGGAGAAGTCAAGTTTCATTACACCAACTATTTTCAGCACATAATGAATTCATTATGTCGTTGTAGTTGACGAAATCCATAAAGATAGATTAGCCGATCAAATTTTGCATTCCTTCCTTAGAGTATATCACACCAGTGGACCTTAACAACGAAATTTTCCTATTATTCTACGTACATAGCATATTGCAATATTATTTTGTTGCGAACTCAAGATTGGTTTATGAAAGTCGCTCATCCATTAAATGAAACTTCTAGACATGAAAATATATAACGCACACTTCAAAATTATCTTAACTGATTTATTCAAACAGGGACACTTATAGCCATCCACACTTGCCTCATATAATATTATGACAACGAAGTACAAATGGATATTATTATTACTAGTCTAAAAGCGGCTATATATCTTTATGTCCATAGAATTCTATATAAAGTTGGGCACCTTGAAATAGTATGAAATAGTAAATAATTTACTGTCATGTGTTGTATCAGGACAAAAATCATTCCACAGTTGGCGAATATCCCTTAGTATTTCATTAAGGAATTATTTGACAAGTTTTAGGACTTCAAAATTTAAGGGACACAATAGGACGATTAAAAAATAACTTATTTCTCATTGTTATTTAAAAGGGGGAAGATGCAGCCCTTTCCCGCAAAAAGCCTTCGAGGGCCACGAAATTTTTGATTTGGAGTACAGAAAATGCATTCAAACTTCAAACACATCAATGGGTTTAATTCTCAGTTCTATAGTGATCTAAAAACAATGTTAGGCCCAACATTCCCTCAGTAAAAGTATGCGCAAATTCTTAGAAATAAAGTCAATTTTCTGGTTTTCCCAGGAGATGAGATACCTATTTCTGTTCTGCGAAATGGTGTTGGGGTTATCCTATTTAATATTCGTCTCCCCTGGGACCCCAGTAACACTTGTAAATTGAATAATACATCGCAAAGGGATCGTGAGTTTTGTTAGAGAAAGCATTTCTATAAAGTAGCTACGTCTACGTAATAATTAGAATAGTGTATTTTTGTAAGTAATGATGGGGTTTGGATAAATTTTGCCTCTATTCTATATTAATGAATTAGATGTTCTTAATCCAATACATTTATTTAATGCGAGCAAGCCATTTACTTGGAATTATTTGGCTTGTATAGGTATAGGTAGGCACCTAAATTCCAAATTAGCAACAGAATAACTTGTTAGTTAATTACTTGCAAGATATAAATATAGTGAAACACTGTAAGAGGGATATTATTGGAATCAAAGTGATTGATACTTACTAAAAGTAAATATTCTGCATTCGCTAAATTTGCAGCATTTTTTGCGAATATTCAAGGTCTAGGAATGCTGTTAAAGGGTTTGCTTACTTATTCTCTGTAGATGCTTTAAGTGCTATTTTATGAGCGCAAAAAAGGGGCATTATAATGTTTGACAATTAATTTCACACATTCTCCGGTCGTAAATACCAGCTAAAATTTAATCACGTTGGAGTTAAAGCATTTAATGCGACAGTTAGAATGTATCGTTAGCTGCAATTATTTGAACATAGCATGCATAGATCACCATTCAATGATACTTAAAATGTGTAGTGAAACACTAAGGTACCTATTTGTCATTGTCTTTTGCTCCCGTCTGGTTATTCTACATGTACAAGTAGGCTAATATTGCCAGGGATTCTTTCAATTTTGTAGTATTAACGTTTTGCTTATTCTCAAATAACATTTCCTTAGCTTTACGGAGATAGCTAATGGCGCCTACAATCTAAAAATTACAGGAGAAGCCGTTCTAATATAATTCTCATGCTTCTTAAATCGGGAACTAAATGAATTTTCCCTTTGATCAAAGGAACATGCAGCATAAAGTGCAAATAATGTTAAAAAGCATGGATAAATGTAGCGACGTCTTGTTCCGTCCTCTGTACTTCAGGTTTTTCTACTGACATGAATAATATATTATCAGAAGTACGTTTGAGTTGTTTTCTTAAATATGTCACAGTTGAGTCGAGTCTAGCTAGATTAGAAAGAAGATAGAGCATTGCTGACGGCTTGTAGAATGCATCATCTAATAAAATAAGTAACTTGCTTAATTCCATTGTGCTCATCCATGAGATGCTTGTCTTGATTTTACATACAAAATGAATATTGTAAATGTATAGCTCCTCATTAGACGTCTCTCAGCCGCACTTTCATCTCATAATTAGTTTACAGAAATTTAATTATGCAGCCTTCATGACTCTTTCGTCAGAAAGGCAATGCTTACGAATGCTGATACACAATTCCACTGGAGAATGAATATTCAGTTGTCAATTCCAAGAGATGTTCATCATTTTCTAACAATTCCCTAGCAGCTATTTTTGACGCCACTACCAATATTTTCTCTTTTATTGAGTACCAAAAATTCTTAATTAACAATGCCCTTTGAGAATATAACTGTTGTTGCCGACTTTGAATTTTCGTAGGTGACGCTGTTATAGGCCCAGGCGTAGGTATCTTAAATGAAACTCCAAATGACTTAAAATAGGTGTTTAATTTCATTATTTCAGATAATTTCTTGCGCTCCTCAAGCAAATGTCAGCGTAAAACAATTTACTTACAGATTTATTATTTGTAGAATTTGCTACATTTAATTTTTCAGAACAATTTAAACAGTGCTTAATTTTTATTGTCTATAGCAATACCAAGAAAGCACTTTCTTAAATGATGATTTGGCCATTTATATAACCCATGCATTTATTGGCAATGTTAATAGCCCATTATATAGTGAAAAATCATGTCTTTAGCACTAAGAGCGGTATCGTTGTACATGCCCTTTATCAATTATGCACGAAGTATTTTTTCATTTGTATAGCAAAAATTAAATCTTCAAAATTGAGCGGCCCTTTGAAAGATCAATATTTTTTATGAGAATAAGAAAACCTTTTAGACTGATAATAGTTACATATAGTAATGCAATTACTAATACCAAGGTGCGCCAGCCCACAGGAAATCGTGCAGACTTAAATACAGGCTCAAAAATACATGCTCGTTTTAAGGTGAAACTTGAATGCAGTCTTAGTAATTTTGCAAAAAGCTTTAGGGAGATAATGCTTTATTTAAACGTGGATCTTCGGTCTATTATCATAATATCACATGTGCTATAAATTACAATAAATATATGAATATAATGTCAAGATAAGGATTTCCGATTTTCTTAATGTTTTTATATTTCTATTCTTATTTGGGTCGTTTAAAACAGACTGTTTGAAGTGCCTGGGAAAAACGGCAATATTGAAAACAGAATTGCAAATCGAAAAGAGTAGGTAGATTAGGTTGACAGTTGAGAATGCCTTGGAAAACTGAGGACGTTTTCTCCTATGCACTACTACATTGTGAACTACCACTAGGCGTCTTCCTTATCTCTACTGTGCATTAGTGAGAATACAAAGAAAATCTATGTCGATACTTTAATACAAAAATATCTTATCAGATCAGAAAGCTTTTATGTGCTAAAAGATGCGTAGTTGAGAAAATTGCTGTCGTATCGTAGAAACAGAGTAGGCGTCCTTACACTAATCCTCACACTTTCCATTAAAAACATCAAAGTTTTCAAGTTTTTTGTCTTGACATGTTTTTCTTTCATTTAAATAAAGTTGTCCAATACAAAATTTAATTACTGTTTGAATTCTGATATTCTCGACTATTAATAGTTTAAGGTACTCTAATAATTTAAATTTTACCATGTATTTTGATTTATTTGTCAATAACTTTTATTTTGAATAGAAGTTTTTCTAAAAAAAATCCTGTTGCTAAAATATTGGTTCCTGTACAAAGTTTTGGCAAAAGTGAAAGGTATAATTTCTAATTGACGGAAAGGATGAAAAGTTGATGTAGTTCACATGACTTCATTGACATGCTGAGGGTGAGGTGCTGGTTGTGATTGGAGGCCCGACTATGATTACTGAGTGTCACTGTAGTTTGGTAGATATTGAAAGTATGGGGAGGGATGTGTTCAGAGAATAGAAAGCCCATTTTATCTGTCGGTAGTTCTATAATGAGGGTCTTAGGAATACAATGAGACTAAGGAAACAGAAGGTGAGTATAATAATGCAGGATGCAGGGAGACAGCTATTGCAGTTTTCAGGAGTCTCTGTCTCTATAGTTGTGTGTCTCGGAGCACAAACAAACAAGGCAGCCGGGCGGGGAAGAAATGTGTGCTGGGAGTTTGTATTTGGAAGGCGTCTGTCGCTCTCCTTGTGTTAGTTGGCCTCGTGCGTTCCTGTGGAATACAATAATTGAATCGAATATTCGTCTGGAAGTTAATGGGTATTGTAGAGTTGAGCATTGGAGAGGAGTGGAGTATCTGCAGAATACAAAGTAAAGTCAAACGATGTCAACTCCAGGGAAACATAACAGGACAAGATGGCTGTTGACAATACACTCTCGGATAATCTACAAATAATGACATAGGAGGTAGGGAATATGCAGGTCGAGCTCCTCGGCGACTTACGAGCCGAGTGCCTTGTGCACACGTCAATGCTCCCTCCCTCCCTTGCTCTACATGTGAGAGACCAACGACGAAGCCATGCAAAGCACCTAATCATACGAGGAGAAAGCAGAAAGGTAAGCAAATCTTAACTTCCTTAAGCAACTGACGAAATAAAACCAATAGTTAAGTGAAAGTCGTCTGGGAATCTCCGTATGGCCGTCGTAGCATTTCTGTCTGGAGGCTACGTCACATTTAACTGCGCCTTATATTATCCTTCCGTCAATACAGGATGTTGACTAAAGACTAGCAAAAACATTTAGCCGGGATTATAGCAGTTATTCCACGACAACCTTATATTACTCATGTTTCATCCTGCGATTACGAATTCCACATATGGCTATTAAAACCTTTTTACCTTCCTTCTTCGACTTTTTTTCCTGGAAAAACATTTTTTAACGTATGTAAGAAATTGTAGATGTGTGCATATGATTTTATCCGAGAATTGGCCTCCGGATGTACACGCATCGCCCTGTAGCAAATTTGGGCTGTGTTTTATATATTGGTAGACGCTGTATGGTGTGGTGTGCTCTTGTGGCATTGGTTTGTAAAATCCTGATCAGAGTCAGGAGCAGGAGAATTGTGTTTTGCCACAGTAGTAGCAATAAGGTATCTCTGATCGTGTGCATGAATGCAATCGCTAGACGATGAACAATCTAAACTTTCTATTTCGATTTTCTCCTGTAATAATGCCACTATTGCGTACAATAGCTACCTAACAGGTGACTTTCACTCTTATATGCCAAAATTCACATCGCGACTCGTCCTCCCTTTATCCTTCATACGGAAAAAGCAATTTCCTGAGCAACTAACTAACTTTTCCACATGGAATGAGACGAAAATTATTGTAGACAAAAAGGCCAAACGGAAAATTTAACCTGGGCGCACAGTACCTTCCACCATTTTAGACTGTTTACTCTTAGCAGGAAATGAATGAATGGATCTGACGCGAGTGAGTTCACTTGCTTATTATTTCCACTCAGCTTCAATGCTCCTCCGATACTTTCTCCCTTCTCCTCCATTCTCCTAAACCTATAGAAATCTTTCCCTTCCCTACCTAAAATAGAAATTGCGGAAATTAGAGCCTATCTCATCTTCCCCAATCAAAAATTGTCACTTGTGCAGGACGGGCTCATCCTCATTTTAGCACAAACTAAATCCAAAGTGCATGAACTTTACTTTTAAATATTGCTCGTAGTCTTCTAATTCCACAGTGCATTCACATAATTCAAAACAATAAAAAAACAGACACGTTTTCCTTTAGAAATTTAAATTCTGACCAAAATTACAAAATGACAAACCAAATTACACAAACAGATTTTCTTAAAAGAAAAAAATTGAGTGCATGACTACTTTACTATTAGCTTCAATTTTGAATCTAATGACAATCAGGACTTATTTTACATCCCATCAGGAAATTAATTCAATTTATATTCCTTATTTGGGTAATTTAAAATCCACTTTGCTAGAAATTGAATCCTTTGATGATAATTCAAGTTCCGGGAAACCTAATGTCAAGAAAACAAAGCTAACTACCTGTATATATGTACTGTATAATATATATAATAATGCATAAATATACTGTATTTATACACGTACCTACTGTATGCAGGTGAATAAATAGCTGAAAGTTCAAGATTATCAGTTGGGATACGTATAAAAGTTAATTTCCGAGTTGTGATTGTTATTCATTTTGAAAAATAAGAAGGTTTAGTATTGAGTGGACGGGAAAAGTTTTGGCATTCATCTCCGTTGAAACTATATCCGAAGAGAATTGCGAATACTGTTAGAAGCGTACATGATGTTTTTGATGATGAATGCTCATCAAACTGCGCTTAGCGCTTGCCATGGAAAGTCTGGATAAGAATAAATGGTCAGGGGATGAGGGGATTGTCTTTCACCTTCCCATCTCCGCTAAAGTCAATTCAGGTGGTTGATCTTCCTTTCTATCGCCGGATATGGTTACCTATCTAACACTCTCAACCACCGAGATTAGTTTTATCTTTGCCAATACTAGTTCACTTACATTGGGAAGTCGTCTGTTTCTGACTGTCAGGGAATCTCCTTTGAAAGCTCCATCCATCCAACCAAACGGATATACCTACTCATATTGCACTGTTAATACGCAGATAGCGAGTGAATTTTATGTGCATGGCTATACAGGGTGCTCTACATTACATCAGAAATCATCACTCCCAAATGTTATTAGTATTGGTATTATTGCGTCACAGACCATTGAGCACTGATGTCTCTGATCCAAACTTGCACCGAAGCGCAAAGACTTAGAAGAAAGGAAATCCAATTGTTCGATCGTTGTGCACCCAACGAAAGAGAAGGATTCTAAGGATTTGGTGGCGCCGGAATTGAAAAAAAAATTTCCCGCGCTGAAAGAGACAAAGTTTTAGCACACCCCATTTAGCTCAAGGTATACCCCTCACATATTTAGACACCGAGCCAAGTATACCTCAAAGATCATTATAAAAGTCAAATATTACAATTGCACCATTTTTTTTATTTCTATTTCAAATTTTATTAAATTCTTAATTAAAATGTAGGATGGAATGCGCAATATTAAAAAAGGTTGTTGGCCAGGTTGAGGACTGTCAATTTGGCGAAAGCAGTGGTTAAATTAGCATGGGCATAGGTATCTAAGAGAAAAGAAAAAGAAAGGGAGTTAAGAAAGGCCTTGTAGATAGAAGTAACTTTGCGAATATTATCCATGGTGGATTTGGGTAGAAGAGAATTAGAGTGCGGACGGTATGGTTGGTGTACGTAGCAAAGTAGAAGTGTGTACTTTGATTTGAGAAGTCTTGACGCTCTCCGTCCCGTCTCACTGTCATGTCAGTCAGCGGTGGTTCTATATGGCGAAATGAGGTAGAGTGTCGGTTGTGGCACTAACGCATTTCATTTTCACCGACTCTGGTCTGTTTCTCTGTGGCAGTTGAACTGCGTTCCCCTGTCTTCCTCCGCTCTGGTGCCTTATTCTTCTATTCCCTAATCTCACTCCACTCTCCGGATTTGCACTCATTACAGAAACACCAAAGTTGACTCAGTCAGTCACAGATTTAATACCCTATCCCAGAAAACACCAATCTCACTCATCGTCAGACCATCTCATTCTTTTTCATTCTCTATTACGGTGCAGTGTACCTGAGTCGACAATCCACTCCTCCCTCTCCATCTCTGTACATGCACTCACATAGAAATATAATAGTACCTATGTATGTATTCTTATGGTGTATAGGAAAGGAATCACCTCCGACAACCATCTCTCCTACCGTCCTACATGAAATAAAGTTAGCTAGGATTCGTTATCTGTGCAGAATGTAAACGTTTCCATTCTATTTGCTGCATTTGCTGCGTTAAAATGTTCCGGCTCTGCACAGAGCAGCGGCGGTGCGGTGAGACTTTATTTATTTGCGGTAGGTTGGGATATATCTCCCATTTCCTATATATTATTGTATAGCAGTTATTGGGCTAGGAGACTGGAGCTAGAAGATTTGAGCTCCTTGCGAAAATCCATCCATCCATTCAGACGTCCATGCTAGGCACGCTTGCTTAAGTAGATACATATAAAATAAGGTCCTCTCCATTTCTCTATAGATTAGATAGATGCAGTGGCTAAATTTCTGTGCGGCTATCATCGAAAGTTTAGCGAGTAGGACGGAGTTTACTTTTTATTCATACATAAAGCTCTTGCCTCACTCTCTTCACAGAACTCAGATAGAATCCTCATCCTCCTCAATAACAAGTTCAAGATATTTTCACTGACTTTATCCACGACTGAGAGTAAATAAAGCGTTTAAGTGTGACTCTCGTCCTATTTAGTCTGATATCTCACAGTCACCTCAGACATGCATTGTGTCTAATCTGCAACTGTATAGACGAGGATGCCTGCAAGAAAGAGACGCATCTTCACAGCTCACTCTCAGTCACTCCTCTGATAGATATATCTGTGTATGTCTCTAAATTAAGCCGTCACCGATAAATCCTATGAGCCTGCCTGAGTATCATCATTACGTTAACCTTTCACTTTCGCTAAAAGCATTTCATCTTTGGCAACGTTAAATCTCTGCATTAGCTTACTCACTTGAACGTCTCACTCCTGATCAGACAGTTCAAGTTAGTCCTACTCCTCTCTCACATTCGTCTCTCTCTTTACGCTCTGCAGATTATTCCATTTAAACTCCCCAGCCTCTTCTCTGACTACCTATTTAATATGTCTGTATATCTACTTAAGAGGGATTGCAAATTCAACCCACCTGCTTTTAACTACTCAATAGTAACTTCTCAATTGTAAATACTTTTTAAGGAGGGCAATAATATTTTATGTGACCATCAAAGCACATAAGTCCATCTTCCCCTTTCTTCGTCCTTTTTGCTAATATTTATTTTTCCCTTTCTCCTCATAAGACTCTTTCTCCTTATAAACATACAAAAAGCAACTATTAACTCTCTTCAGTGGCAATGTAAGAAAAGTGTTTTATTTACAAAAGCCATCGTAATACACACTAATGCACTTTGGGCACTCAAACTCAAGTAGCTAACATTAGCCTCCAACTTTTACTCCTCCTACGAGCAATTATTTTCTGAGCTATTTATAATATCCTACAATAAATTGTAATTCTTAAAGCAGAAGACATTGCATGCGTTTTAGCAGCAAGTACTTTGGAAATTGGAAGAAAGGCTCTTCCTGCCGCACGCTCCTACTCATGACTCTCAATGTCAGAGCAGTTGTGAGTGGCTCTAGGTTATGCTCCAATCTCCTTTTTCTCTCATATATCATCCTTCCGAGTGGACTGCTATCATAATGATAAGAAATCTATTATTTATTTTCTTTCCGACTCTTATTCTCTCTCTCTCCTCTTGTTTTTTTCTCATTCGACATTCTCCATTCGTCCAGCTCTGTCTCAACTCTCTCAACATCTCCTCGTCATTAACCTTTTCTTATCAACTCAACTCTGTCACTTATGTCGATTCCACTGTTGCTTCAAGAAAAACTATCCACTTCCTTTATTAACTAAATTACGTCGAATTTACTCAGACGTCCTTTTCCTACTTCGTTTCCTCTTATATAAACATACCTATACTATGTATACTTATGTACCAACACTAAGTGTATAATATAGAGAGAATATACGCCCACTTCTCCTCATTCCCTTACAACAGATATTTATATCAATTGATGTTGCAAAACTAAAATCAGACTACCTGTGTTACTAACACAAAAAAGTACGACATTACAATTACATGGCTCATATAGCGAAGAAAAAAATTCTCTCTTTAATAAATATAGCTTTAACCCGAAACGTATAATAAAGAATTATTCCCTACTTTTTAGGTCCAGATACTGAATTGATTAGAGTATGAGAACATAGATATATACTTGGCTCACTTTTATAACTCAGTCAATATTCATGTCAATATTGTTTGCGAAATCTAGCAAAAAAAATTCTTTCCTTTGTGCACTTTCCACTTATCATGTTGTAACTCCTACTTTATCTGTCGTGCGACTTTCTTATTTGCTATACCTACTTAACGTTGTACAAATACAATTAATGACACCAAATAATAACTGACACTATACACAACCGCTATCATCCTAATTTTAGAGCCATAATCACCTTGCATTTACAAGAACTAAACTGGAATTGAGTGATTTAATTCGTCACTGGTTTTTGCACGGGAAAATGTTACGAGTATTGTGTTGGGTAAACGGAGTAATTTTGCCATTTTTTGTAGAGGATTTATATGCAAAGCAAATGGGAGAGAATGAAAAAACTTAGCAGAGTAATTTTGCGCATATTACTGTATCTGTTTTGAAAATTATTTTCTGAGCTAACTCTAACTGCTAAGCGACTTCAATTTTCCTCATTTACTTCGCTCATTTAACAGGCCACAACTTCGATAACACCATAAAAATTTCCCTGTTGGTCCAGCCCATTAATCCGTTGTCAGTTTGGCCCTATATATTTGCTCAGTCATTTGTACCCTACATTTAATATAATGGCTCCAATAAAATTGAGTTTTTACCGGATTATTGACTGCAGAATTATTTACTTTGTTATGGGAAAGGCTTTTATTTAAACAAAGAACTGAACTGCTAAGAAATGCGACAATTGACAATATAATACGTGCGCCGTGTTCAACCATCAAGTCTGACTTTAACCGTAGCTTACGTTATTAGAAGCTGGCTCATTTAGGACCTTACACATGTAAATTCCTGCCAGCAGAAATTTTCCTT
>JAAAYG020051361.1:0-11236 GCA_009936455.2 Tomocerus minor
ATAATTGGTTCCTTTAACTCTTGTGAACGAATTTTATATTAAAAAGTAACCGTAATATTCATGCTACCCTGGCTGCACTGTTACTGCTAATGGTATTTAAATATTGATAGCTGATTTTAAACTTTAAAGCACTTGTGGTGGTATTGCTCGGTAACTTTAAAGCACTGGGAACTATTTATTAGGTCGGTACTCGGTACTAAACAAACGAAAGGCAGGCCTGCAGCTAAATTTTTTAGAAACCAGTAAATTGAAAGTCAAGTGAACTGTGTCAAGATAAAAGCATAATTTAAAGAGACTGGTGTTATTTATTTATATTGCCTACTCTGGTCAGTATTGGACATTTGATGACAATAATATGACAACTAATGACTAGTGTAGTTAGACAGTGAGTCCATTTATGGGGACTGTAATTTTATTATATGAATTTGGTTTCGGTATTGGATAGACATTATAAGTACCTGGTGTGTTTAGTTTTCTCAGCAGGAATCAGTGTCTGCATCTATTTAAAATGCGACTACAATTGTTATAATATTTGTTAAAAAGACACGTTTCGGAATAGTTCGGTAGCAGACTATTTTTAATTTAGGTTGTCATTAAAAGTTAAAGCCCAAGAAGTGGTAAAAGACCTCGCCTATTGCATTCAACAGAAATGTGTTGTGTTATTTTGTAAAGATTGTATTTGTAATGCAAAGTTTTGTGTTGAATTGACATGCACACAAAGCAGAAATACGTAAAGGTGAATCATATTTACTTGGTATGATTGCATTTGGACATGTACAAACATTCACAGCTGGTGGTGCTGGTGATCCTTAACCCAACTAACAATGAAGTGCCTATAGTGAATGCCTCCGTAAGAGAAATAAACAAGAAGTGTGTTGTTTTGTCAAGTTTTAGGTTAATATGAAACTCGAGAAGGATCTTCTGCAGCAATATTGATATTTCCTCTCATGTACAATATCTACAGTTGGACTGCGTAGAATAAATACAATTTTTATGTTAACCACCTTACCACTAGTCATTAGTAGTCTAGTTCTTTCTCCTTGCTTGCTATCGCATTGTGGACTTGTGGATTGACATGAGGAATAATGAGGATGTATTCTCAATCTATTGGTTTCTGCACCGTTTTAAGGCTTACATGCTTCTATAGGGGAATTGACTTAGAAAAAAGAGCTCGGGATGCACATGAACATCACATTTGTTTGTTGTAACACCTGTACTTGCATTGTTGACTCTCTTGCTCTCTATATCTCCTTTGCTAAACAAACATTTCCTAGAGCTTGGGCTTAGAAAACTCAAAAGTTATACCATTTCATTTTCATATTCCTTTTCTTGTCTTCCTTTACATTTGTCTGCTTTTTGTTCATTCTAAGCCTGCATTTTATTTTATACGTAATTACATGCTTATAAGGAAGTGCTGTGAACTTGATATAGTTCTGTAATTCTTCAAGTTTTCTCCCGTCAAAAGCAGTTTGCGTTAAAGCCGCAGTTCTGAAAAAAATCTCGCAGGTGTTGTTCTGTGTAGGCTGTAGTTTTGCATTAATCTATATTTGGAGTAAAATACACAAGTAAATACAAAGTCCATGATAAGCCATTGCATTGTGCTTATAAGTTTCTTTCAGTTCAATGCTAGCTCTCTTATCTGCTGTTTTTTGTTATTTAGCCTTTGGACGTAAATAAAATGCGGTTTACTTTTAAATCAGAAGAATATAAATAAGGAATATAAATAGGGCGAGACATATAATATTGCTACACGATCGCTCGGCGACTTTTAACCTCATAAAAATCTATAAAAATGTGACTGTGTGTCACTAGTTGCAAGGGTATATAATTTTAAAAATCCCTTTAATATTGTTGATAATGTGTCCATGTGCTTTTAAAATTAAACGGCAAAATTTAGGCGAGAGCTGTAAAGGAACTACTGCACGCAACTAAAGATATGTGAGTATGATATAGTGGCTATAGATTCCATTGAAAGGTAAGATGATGAATCTTTCGGTTTGTTCGTCAAGATTTGGTGTTAGGTTTGGCCTGATCTGGAAAATGAGCTTGACTGCTGTGTTTTAAGATGCTATTAAATTTTATGAGGTGGGAATGGGCTACTGTAACTACAAAGAAGCTCAAAATTAATTTTAATTTGATATTATTATTATGTAAACGAATTTTTTTGTCTCGTTTCTCTTCTGTTAACTGCTGAATCAATTCCGCCTCTGCCAGGTAGAAAAGCCATGAAAATCATAGGTTTCTCTTAGCAATTGCCATGCTATGCTTGCTTCTTGTGTTACTGTATTGTAAATTGTAATGCACCGCATAATTACGTAGCTTTGTAGTCGTGCGTAGTTGTCCACGGAAAAGTGTATGATGATGATGAGGCTCTAATACGTAGTGCATTGTTTTAAAGTGTACTAGCACAGGTCTCGGCTCATCATACTCTTAATGCATACTAGATGAACATAATAATATATGATGAAATGAGAGGTTGCTACTTAAGGCCAAACTGACATGAATGCAAATGTGAGGGAAGAGATGGAGAGCCGGAGCCAAGGCAGGAGAGCAAAGAGTTCTCTTCTACTAACTCCATTGGTTGATGAGATGAGACTGCATCAGAGATACTGCTACTTACATAGTCCGCAAAGATTTATACTAAATTATGTATGCATTTTTGCATGGGATGCATGGAAATAAGCATAACTAGTAGTTAATGGCACATAGTATTATGTAGTACATGTACTCTGGTAATATCACTATTATTATTATTATGTGTACTGACAATTGCTAGATGCATGAATAATGAATGGAGGAAGGGAAGACAGAGTATAACAATAACAGCGTACTTTAAGTACCTCCTGAAAGGAAAATAATATTCATTGAAGAGAAGGCAGAGAGAGAGAGAGAGAGGGGATGATGGAAATGAAAACAATAGGAATAGTTTGAAGCACATTGTCTGTAGCACTTAATATATCTGTCTGTGTATGGGTAGGACTTGTTATTATGAGTCTCGTCAAAGACAAGTTATTATAATATATGTGGTAATCACTACTACTGCCCTGTATGCTATACTTATGTCCAGGGCATATCATTTGGTGCAGTTATAGAGCCGCTTCACTATCTATTAGTCTAAAAGTAGCCAATGTCTATTGGCTATAACTAATAATCTCCGTCGCACTTAAATACAGCATACAGAAACTAATAGCTTACAGGCTTGGTGAGTAGTAAAGAAATTCTCTGGTTTATTACAACTGCCTCCTGACTGAGTGCATGGCACACCTTCGCTTTACCGGTAGCTCATTTTATTCCTATAGAAAAACTCTGGCTAAAAGAGTCAGTGTGCTAGCTAGAGAGCTACCTATTGCGTTCTAACTAGCTTTTCTTTATCCCAACTGGGCAGGGAGCATATGCCAAGCACACAACATAATAATATCCACCTGTGATTTCACGATTCTTGGACAAACCCATACTTAAGAAGCTCTTATAACTATAGCGCACTAGGAGACAATAAAAGTTCTTTTAGAAAACTTTTTTTCTGCCATTGATAATGCTGTATGTGTAAGTGTAGGGCAGTGTGTGTTGTTCTCCTCACTCAGGTAGACTGTATATTTATTTATACTTAATAGTCATTCATGGAAAAGCCATAAGAGTTGCGAGAAATCCATGATAATGCAATGCCAACCAACTTATAGTTAACTACGTCGATACATAGCTAGCTAACTTCAAAAGTATCCTACATTAAATGTAGCCATATAGTAAATGGAAGCTATAGGAGACAATCCCCGTTTATGAATGAAAGAAGAATGAATGAATGGAGGAATGGAATGAATGGGAGAGGAATACATGCTCACATTCACAATTCACATAATATACAAGTTAAAAGAGCAAGTCGTACGAAAGGAAAGAATACATTACTCTCACAATAGTACACATTACATTCGCTGCATACATAAAAGTATGAGAGAAGAGTGAAGGCAAAGCAGAAAGGATGCTCGAGATGATACTTGTAGTAAACCCAAGGGAATATACATGCAGATACGCAACATCCAACGTCTATTCTGCATTTAATAGAGTACTAGGCATCTCTCTCCCTGTAAATAAGGCAGATAGAGCATCAGATGATAAATACATAGTCCTAGGTGCACACGGCAAGCAAACATGAATGAATGAATGAGTAGTAAGCTAAGGCGATTCAATGAATGAATGAATTGCTCAAAGTTGCTTTTGCTAGCTTTTGCCTCGCCTCATATCATTATGTGATGTTCAGCAGTGATGTTCAGCAGAGATGAGAATCAGATACTTACACATAGCTAGCCTAGAGTTTTATTTGCTGCATAGTGGTTGATGGAAACCTTGTAGCTCTCATCTCCGGCTCTTCTGTAGAGTTGACTCCAGCTTTGGCTTCACTTCACTACTCACTCATTTGCCCTTTACTTTCAGCTATTCAATCAAGAAAATGTGACTGGGAATTGGGATTGTGAGAAGGTGTGCAACTTCTTTCTTCAATTCAGTTCAGTTCATTTCACAATCTCACAGTATCTCTCTAATTTACCTTGTCAGTAGCAAAAAAACATTATAGAACCATCAACCCTCTCTCTGCATGTTGCATGCACTCTGCCATGACTCTGCCTAATTCAGGGCATTCAACTAAATTTTAATGGCTTCATTATATAAGTTTCCCACTCATAATTAAAATATATTTTCATTTCTATTGTTTTATAATATCGAAATGCAAGTTCATAGCTGGCGAAACTGACGCCTCCATGCACTAATGACACGGCTACCAACAACATTTGAGTTCGTGACACATTGTGTGACACACACAATGATGGATGGATTCCATAACGTATATTTTTATGCAACTTATGTATTGGTGTTTCTTCTAAAATATAATTTTATAAATCATAGTTATACCTACTTAAATAATGATATTTTACTGCCATCAGTTTACAGTATTGTAGAGCTGAAGACGATTAGGTGCTAGTTTCAGTCGTTATAAAGTCCACGACGATTAAACAATTAAAGTAGGCTTATGGCTCATCTCATCACCCAGTTATTGTATTTCCCTTTTCAGTCATAGTCGTTTTAATATCTTTTCCGATCCATAGGGTAATAATTTTATATCAAATAATTGCTGGAAAGATGATTTAGTGCAGGTAAAAAAATAAATAAAATTGTTGCGCACAGAAATCTTTACTAGTTGCTTACACAATTACTTGGACAAGTGATACTTCTTTCATGTACTTTACTAATTTGCTTGTGGTGTTCTATAAAAATATCTGCAACATATTTAAGTTAAAAAGCCTTTTTAGCACGAAGCATAGCTACGAATACAAATCTACCTTTGATGTGTGATACTGTCTACTTTTAATATCCTCGTGTTTCATTAGGCAATTGCGCACATTTACTTCAAGGAAACAGCATGATACCTATGGGTGGGATTCTATCTATTGATAGTCCGCGATCACCTTTACCCGCTGATCACCTTTGTCCGTATACCTAATACCTATACGTTATGCAAGCAGATATCGCTCTAACTCTGTAATTTTTGCTTTGAGTATTATAAGAGTTTACTCACAGTTGCTTTGAAGCATTTCAAATAGGCATAAGAGATAGTGACATAATGACCTGATTATTATGAGAAATATGAATGACATTTCATGTATATGTATACTTGCATTGAATATTTTATTGTGTTTACACAGGATATCTACATATTTAGAAATACTACATGACATGTAGGTGTGGTGGTGTATTTTATGTGTGAAAGTGGGGATAACACTTCAAAGAAATATATTATTATTTCTTTTGCTTAGTTGCACTGGACTTGACATCGGTGTGACTACATAGTGTAGTGGAAGATTCCATCGAAAGCATTTGTTAAAGGTGACAGAAATTGTTTCTGGCACATTGGTAAACTGCTAAAGGAATTGTGAATGGAAGTAAATGTGCGTGCTGTACGATTCCTATTTTTGCTGCAAAATAGTGTGATTCAGTATGCCACATAGAAATAGATGAATGGTAATTGTGTTGGGTGAGGATTGAATGGGGACTTTTGAATTTTGAATAGTTTATTTCACTTGTAGCTTGCTTAGCTTTTTGCATTGGCACCCAGTTCTAGTTTATGATCATTTGGACTCATTCAACTTGATTTGATATGCTCAAGTAAACTTGAAAGAGGAACTAGGACTTGAGAGGAACACTTGAGAGTGAGAATAGCTGAAAAAGATTCTCACTGAAAAGGTAGGGAGAATGAAAGGTTGCCTTAAGTCAAGATGATTGCTCTTGCTGCAGCCTCTTCACTCACTCTGGATGCTACTGTACTTACAATTCCCTTTATTTCTGCATTTGACGTGACTGACTTCTTTTCTGTCTCTTTCATCCCATTTTTCTTCTTCAATGTTCACCATCGCCAGCTACTCACTCAAAGTCCGTCAACTGTTCAAGAAATTAGATTCGGTCTCCTTCCACTCTTCCTTCATTGGCTCACATTTTTACATTGTCAATCACAATTTCTGATCTGTGAGTTGCTTGCATTTTCTAAATTTTGGCTTTCTTCTCAATGAAATGGTCCATTGGTGCATTGTTATTTGTTACTACTTTGTGTAAAGCTATTTGAATTGGTTGTAACTACTAATGGAGCGAGATAAGGACAATGATATTGACCAGTGATGCATGTATTTTGGGATGATATGCTTAAAATTAGTAAATAATGTGCATCTGTTCACGTCGTTGTGGGAAAAAGTTTCTCTACTCAAGGAGGACATAGAAAGCGAATTCCAAATCTGATGCAGTTGAAAATGCCCTTTGGATTTTAGCCGTTGATTGGCAATTCGCCTTTTAGCTCTCGTTTATTAGTCAGGTTTATTGCAACAATGAGTGTTGCATATTTATGGTGTTGGTCAAATAATAATATGACTATATATAACCTGTATATGAAGTGGGAACCGATTGTTAACCATTGACTTCAGGTCTCACTAACAATTCAATTGATTGTTATAATTGTAATATTATTAGAGATATCCTAGTGAAATGATGCAGTAGATTTTAACAAGTTAGTATCAGGTCAATAATAATATTTTATGAAGTGGCTGGATGTAAGTTTGAAATCCGGTCTTGCCATGCATTATTAGTAGAGTCAACATTCAAGTTAGAGCCTAGATAAATTATAAATTATAGCCCTTTAATGTGTTATGATTATATATAGTTTGTTATTTATGATCCAAAGCAGTTCTCTGGAGGTTGTTACTACTTTACTACATCTTTAAGCGTTAGGATAATATCGGCTTGGTTTTCTGACTGTAGATAGTGTCCGCACTCTGCTGTGAACTTTAGTGAGATGCCTTAGACAAACGTAGTTAAATAATATTAAGAATTGTAATATTATGTATTAAGGTAGGTATATTATGCCAATAGGAGGTGAGTACACGTCGAGCTAGAAACTAGAATCTTGATGAATAGCTTCGTTATTTGAATGTGTCGCTGATTTGAATATTAGCGTAACAGTGTTAGTTACATTGATATAATAATATTTCTTGTGTACACACACACTCGAAGGAGACTGAAGAGAAAAATCCTCTCTGAATGCAAAGGAGCTTATAACACTTGCTGCGTGTACTTCTTACGTGTATTACTAAAACGGAGTAGACTACGAGAGCAGAGAGCAGGTATTAGTAGAGAAGAAGTGAAAAAGAGGTTTGATTTAGATTAGTGCAGTTAATGTTTAAGTCGAAGTAAATTAACTGCCTACTTGCAAATACAGATATGCGTATAGATTAGTATTCCTCCTTGTTTGCCCTGCCCTGAAGAGAGAGGCTCTCTCTCAGCTCTAGATAGCCAGCCACAGCTAGCCAAATAGCAAATGTCTGTCTGCAGAGTATTATTGGTATTATGTAATCCTATATTGTGGTTTAGTGCTATAATAATAGGAGGAGGTCATGCAGAAGACTAAGACTTAAGGGCATGTAAAGTAGAAGTTGAAAACAATTTATGAGACAATCGCGAGAAAATTTTTATTGCTCCTGAATGCTCCCCTGCTCTGTGACTGATTGCTGAAATAATTAGTGGTGGTAAAAGCTGGACTATGTACTTCTAAATTCACATGTTTACAGAGCTAACTACGTTTTGTCTAACTTGTATGTAAGTGTATGTTAGTCTGTGCTCTTTATATGTAGATACGTACGAGTGGAGGGATGATTCCTTCTTTTATCTCTCGTCTGCCTCTCCACTTGTTTGTTTCTCCTCTGTCTCCATCCTCTCTATAAGAAACAGTTGTTCTCTAAGGTCGACTTTTTCAGCCCTTGCTTCTTTTGCCATCCTATTAGTAATTTATACAGATGAGAAATGAAGGGAGCGTTAGATCACTCTCCTGCACTCCAACTTCTGTACTAATATTCCTTAAATACTTGCTTACTCTTCTCACACATCCTCATTTTCTTTTACTGGTTTTACTTATACACTTAAGAGCAGAAATAACCAAGAAACCGCAGCTCTTCTCTAGTAATTTCCGAAGCATCTGAACATGTTGTGTTACATAAACAGCTAATAAGAGACAGTTTCTCCTTTCCATCCCAACACCTAATACATAATCATTTACCTTTAGAAATGTCTTTTATTTTATTTTACTATCTGTCACATTTACATAACCATCAACGACTCGAGAGTATTTAGCTATAGAATGAGCACTGCTCTAGGACGTAAGTACGTTTGCTAGTAAATAAGAGTATAATAATGGAAGCACTTATCGAAAGAGATAATTAAATGTGTGTGTGTGTGAGAGAGAGAGAGGGATTCTAAATGCTAGAGAATATGTTGCGTCATTAAGAAAGGGGTGATGTGTAGTAAGTAGCTATCTGTGTAGATTGTATGTAGTTCTATGTCTCTATCAGACGTTAGTTTAGTTTATTTTAACTGATTTGTGATGTGGCTTCAGTGATTTTGTCTCTGTACGGAGTAAGCAAGTGTAAACGAGTGTCTTGTTGAAATGAGGAGAGAGAGAGAGAGAGAGAGAGGAGCCTTGCACTTGAGACTTTACTTTACCTGTGCTTGCTTTTGTTTGTTGGCAAAGGCTATTCGTAAGTAGAAGATTGAAAAAAATATATTATGATAATGGTAAATGGCCAGAGGTGGTTGTAACCTGCTCCTGGCGTCGACCATCAGCTCGGCGTAGCATCAACACCAGTCAAGTCAAGTGTTTCGGGTTTTTACGCCTTTACCGTACAAGTGGCAGGCAATAAGCACTAACTAATACCTATAGTTTATATCTGTAGTTATATGATAGTGTTATAAGGAAAGGAAACTGGAAATGACTGTGCTATGAGCATAGGAGACGATCTAGTGGTTATCAGAGTTGGTTGCTATATAGAAGAGATATCATGTAAAAACATGTGTACACAGAGACTGCCTTAGTCTTAGTGGTTGTGATAAGTACTAACTAGCTGAGCGGAGTTTAGTTAGTGTGTTCCCTTTACTTACCTTTCGTGTCCTAATGTTCTGTGCAAGTAAAGCCTCAGCTTTCCACCTTCATTTATCTCCGTGTGCTGTTGTTGGAGTAAAAGAGGCAAGCAAAGAGCAACCTTTCTTCAGATTTCTTCTTCTTTGCTCCTTTAATGTATTATGATTCCTATTGAGAGTGGTAAATTGACGTGAAACTTCGTATAACATTGCATAGGAGTTGAAGAGTGGAGCTAGCTAGTGCTGACTTGAGTCCTAGTGTGATGTGATCAATAAGTAGTTGACTACTCCTATAAGGAATATCCTTGTATCTGTATGTATAGAGAGAGGAGATAGTAGTCCATCATGGCTCTTCCTCAATCTGTTCGCTAATGTAATAGACTAATAAGTAAACTGAGTTACGTGTGTGTGTAGTGTGTCCCTATAGAGTGAATGTTGATTCGGAGGGCCGTAAGTAAGCGTAGCCATGCCATGCAGCTACCTTTTATTTTCTCGTCGTCGTAACACAGTAGCTGTTATTTTTTATGACGACGAAACCAGAGATTCATAATAGCTGTTTCAGAGATAAGTTTAATCTTCGCCTCAACTCACGTCATTTTACTCCTCCTTCCCACCTGTTGCCCATCGCATCGCTTACTTCATCTAAATTCTACTCTCTGCCCTCTCCGTCCGCTTTTTCCTTTTCTTCCTGACTTGGCTTCTGTCTCTTTCTTCTCCTCTACACCTCCATCCACCACTACTCTCTATCTCCTTTTCCAGTTTATATTTATTTCCCTCCTTCAGCCAAGGGATAAGTACATCTAGAACACTGCTACTACTACTCCCTATTATCTTCTCTCTCGCCCATAACACTTGCACTGTAATAATATTTTCTTCTATTTATTTCTTAGTTACGGACTAAATGTGGTGTTTTGTACACCTGACACTAGTAAAAAGACGTTGTAAATGCAAATGCACAGCTGTAAGTGTGTGAATGCTCAGATTTGACGTAAAAACTATATGAAATGAGCCTGTTGAATGACATGGTCGTGTTAGCATCCAAATTCTACTATTAAGAAAAGAAAAAGTGGCAGAGAGATAGCCAGTAGCTAGCCCTTAAGAACAAATGCTATTACGGATAATGATGGAATGAAAATGCAGTAGCTAAATCTACTCTACTCTTGCTCTGTATTTATTTCGTATGCATTGTGCATGTAAGTGCCAAGGTTCTCTAAAGTTTATTAGTAACACGACCGAGAAATTATAAACCGCAGCATTAGTTTTTATTTCCAAGATCTTAAGAGGAGCTCCACTGACAGGACAACCAGAGCCAAACTAAATCTGGCTACAAGAAGAAGAGACAGGTGTGTCTGTCTCAAATCCATCGTCCTCTGTATAGTAGGTAACTCCGTTTTGGATTAAAATTGTCTCAGCTGTGTCTGAGTTGGAAGATAGAACGTTTCTCCTTCACTCTCTCAGGTACGAGAGAGAGAGAGATGCATTGTGCTGTGCACTTTTTGATTTTCAATGAAGGAGCAATTGTAGTGTTTGAGTTCCTTTTCTGTATTTCTTCATCTTCTTCTTTGGTTAAGACCCTGCCTGCCTACCTCCTTTGGTTTCACTCTTCACAGCATTTTAGCTTTATAGCTTTTAGCTTCGCTTCATTTAATATGCTATGGTTATTCTACACTCTATATACGAACGTGTAAATATATTTTTCAGACAGAGAGATGGATGTGGAAGGACAAATTATGGTTGCCTTATGTTACATTCAGGCAATCCCATGAGAACTGACTTTTCAGTTTCTTACATGCTCCGT
>JAAAYG020051405.1:0-11232 GCA_009936455.2 Tomocerus minor
ACACACTCCACTGTTCAGTAAAATTACCATCGCCCACTCACTCACACTCACCTTGCTCTTAAATAAAAGTGGGGTGGACCCACTCTCTTGCCCACTCCCACTCAGTTGAGAGGGTGTGCGCCGGGGTAAGCTCAATGCTTGACAGCTTTTTGATAGCTGGACATTTACTTGTTGGCGGCTTTTAGCAATTTCAGAACCAGAGTAGTGCTTATCAAGAACGATCGCTGCTACACTGTGAATTGGAAACTGGGAAGAATGGAAGAGCTCTTTCTCCAAAAAGACAACTTAGTATATGTTGCATTAGTAAGGACAAAGATTGAATCTACAAACTTCCCATTATCAATTTGTGCCCACTACCTTTTGACAAAGACAAATAAAAGTGTACGGAAAATAGAATTTTTTTTATTTTCATTACTACACAAGCAAAAACAGTTTGTTTACACATTAAAAAATATATAAAAAATTATTTAACCTAATGAAATATTGTTAACGCATTTTTAATGACTGATTATGGTTTTGAAATAGATTATTTCAATCCCGGGAAGATTTTCGAGTTGTACAGTTTGTATTGTACAGTTTGAATATTATGATGATGATCTTATTGTAGGATATGTTCATGGATTCTAGCATTTTAGAGCAGAATTGAATTTTAGATTCAGTCATTAGTTACAAGGAAGAATGCCAAGTATTAGGTATTTAATTTTAGTTTTAGTATATCTCGATAAATATAATTGAATTGTATGATTGATTGATAGAATTGAAGGATTGAAACACGCTGTACCAAGCCTATGCTCACAAGTTTTGTAAAATTATGTATTTGTGTTACGGCGTATTTGTCTTCTATCTCGACGCTAACTCTTTAAAAAATTGCTTTGTTTTGACTAATAACTAAGAGTGTATCTAACTGCTTATTTTTACCAGCGCATCTCTGCAAAAATATAGTTATGAAGCATTCATCTGCACGTCAGATTTATGACCTGAATTGCAAGCATACTCAATCAACAACAACCTTTACAGTGCTAAAACTCCATAAGCGACGACCATAACACTAATAGTTGATAGGATTTGCATGACGCAATTAATTACCGACACTTGATACATGTAAATTGTAATGATAACAGTTAATGCACAATGCACGAGTACATTACAAGCATTTTACACTTGTTGTTTACAGCGTACCTGACGGAATCAACTTTGATCTGTTATTAACATAATAATAATTTACCACATATGCTGATGAATAATGCATGGGTGGCTGTTCGATTTTAAATACTTAAAATAATGCAGCAAGAGATTTATAAATACTTTTGTGTTCAAAAATAAAAAGGTGAAGATAAAACATTCATAATTTGTGCTTAGACAGAAACAACAATTTAAGACATTCCATCGAAATAAAGTAATTAGAAAATAAGGATTGATGACCAAACAACTTTTTAAAGGTCTGCAAAATTCATAATCCCAAAAAATTCAATGATAATTACGTGGCGTATAAGTATGTACGTGGCTGCTAAGATGTTTCTATAAATAATAATGCAGTGTTTACTAGAATTCTACGAATGGTGTTTTTAATTGCAGTCATATAGGCACGTACACATTTTATGTGTTTTTCCGTCATTAAGTTATTAATGTGCTTGTAAATGTTAGATAGCACTTAAGTGTTGTACTCTAAGTGTTCTTAATTCATGATTTCCTGGTAATGATGACATTTTATGCTTAATTAATCCACGTAATTATTAAAACATCATAAGCGTTTCCTGTGCTCTCAAACTTTGGCAATCAACATTTACTGTTGCATCATTAACTTAGCTTATACACTTCGATTCCAAATAAAAAGAGGTAAATAATGTTGTACCCATTCATCATTATTTATACAGAGTATCGCGTTAATATATTAAAAGTTCAAGTTTTGTTCACTAGTGCACAGGTTTATACTCTGTCCTGAAATGCTAAAATTGTATTTTTATTTTTTATCTGTCCCTGTTGCACCACAACGAGAGCTTTTTAATGAACTTAGTTATACAAATATAAATTCAAACTTTCTTGTTTCATCTAAGCGCAAGCAGTAGATAAATCAGTAGGACCACAAGTTTCAAAAATGGCGCCAATGGGATTACGGTTCATTGTTGACAACTTCTTAACCCAGAACTTTTGAATCGGTTGTAAAAATGTCGTTTAACTTTCTGCTGATGCTACTATTTCTGTTTTTATTAGTAAAGCTTTTTTTAAATTGAATCCAGACATTAAAACATCGTGGAATAAAAAACTAGACAAGAAGGAATGATCGAAAATAATATTTGTGTCCCAGTTTTAAAATCTCCCCTTGCCGTATTATTCCAACAAGACTTATGATGAATTCGTTGAGTCACTACGCTTGCTCATAACTATAACTGAAGCAATAATGAAAAATGCATAAACCAGGTTTCAATAAAAACTGATTCCTAGCCCCATCGCCAAACTAAACTATTTTAACTATTAACGATTCTACCAACAGAAATCAAATTTAATTTATAAAATATTGGCAAATAATTTGGATGTACCCTGTAAGGTACTTAGCAGGTGCCAATTAATAAAACATGTAACACAATAACATGGCTAACCTTAAAATGGTTGCAAATGTTTGCAATCAATCACAATAAATGACATCTTTATCATGCACTTAGAAGCCTCTTGAATTGTCCATAATCGTCATAAGTTGCAAAATTTGGTCCATATAAACTGATTTTTGTAAGCAGGTAGGCACTGCTGTGTAAGCAACGGATACTAAATTGTAGTTTATTTTTTATTTAATTGACAAACTTTACGGCGCCATGAAATTAACGACTGCTTTACTTTTTGGTTTATTGGCATGTGCCTCAATCGCTGTGCAAGGTGAGTTTTTTTGTTCTGAATAATTCAATTTTTATTAATACAATGTTCAAATAAAATAAATATATTGTAATCTTTTAAGAAATCAAAATTTAAGCAATAAACATTCAATCCAGCGTGCCATTTTTTAAATATTCAGGAGCTGTGCCTAATAGAAGGGATCAGAGCATTGAGCAAAAACCGTTTGCATGGCTGCTTAGTAAAAAATCATGGGGATCTACTGACCCGAATTCCATCTTACCTAAAGAGACAGTTACAAGTAATTTTTATTCCTTTAAAGCGATACCTTATTAAGTAATGATTCGTCAGGTTCATTACATAATTGCATCTCGTAGCACTTGAATGATCAGACGGGTATTTATCCCGTTTAAAATCAGACCCAATTGCTGATTGAAATTCTTTTAATTTTTCAGCATGCGGTGGTAGTCTTGATATTGCTCCTAATGGCACGCTCAGCTATATTTTTTACGAACCTGTCGGGGGATTTGTTCCCAATGAACGTTGCGTATGGGTTTTGAACAGCAATCTCGCCCGCTTAGACATTTTTACCGACACGCAGAGCTCCACAATTGGAAATAATGGTCTCATAATAAATCATTTTACAACGGCGGCAACTACAGCCTTGACAGTGGACAGAATGTAAGATTACATTTTCAAATGCTTCTATAATATCATTTTAAAAAAATTCAAAGACGTATTTGCGAAACATTAATCCGTGCGTTAGGAAATAATCAGTTAACCATGGGTTCGCCGGCTTATTATTGATAATTATAAATATTGTATTCATTTAACCGATGTTTTTATTTAGTATTTTTTCGTTGCCTGCGCTTTTTCTTAAAGATTCGAAAGTAAAAATTACATAAGCAATATAAACTTTATAAGTACCTAATAAGGATTCGTCAAGAAGTTGGTTTCCTTTGTAGTTCATTTACTTTAATAATTGTAGTTGCAGTGACCCTAATTGGGGCGAAAAAATACTATGCAATGAATATATCTATTTTAATATTCAAAAAGTTTGAAAATTGAATTATATTTTTTATTTACAGCCCACATGAAAACAATGCACAATATAACTACACGAATTACAACGGAGTGTCATATTTGATGTTTACTTCAAACGAAGTCGGAAGAGGATTAGGTGTTCGACTAGCTGTCAGAGCATCGGGCACTAGCAACAGCAATTTACGTCATAATACGGTGTCACCTATTACAGATACCACTGGTAGCATGAACCTGGAATATTTGGACAGCATACTTCATACATACCTGTTCCAACCTAGACCTAGCGTTCACACCAGCATTTCCATTCGGTTTTTGGATTTGGAACAAGACTATGACTGGTTAAGGGTATTCACCCTGATACCTTACCATGTTAATGGCAATTCACTCATGGCCAGCAGGTTGGCATATTTTAAATGTTTTTTACCACCAAAACCTAATTTTATGAACTTTTTTAATGAAATTTGTCTATTTTTACAGCTACACTGGACTCTCCCCATTTGGACCTCCAAATTCGGAAACATCTTCCGAAGAACCTAGACTTTACATTCTTGTGACTGATTCATCAATTACCAGAGACGGTGTCACCCTTGGCTGGACTTCTCCTTAAATGAAGCATATCTTGCAGTTATAGTTTCTTAATACTTTGCATTTTACATTGACCTTCGTTAAGTTTCATTTTTAATTACAATTTCAAGAGATATACGTTCCAGAATGGATAAAATTTATAAGCGGTTGGTAGTTACTAAAAACTCACAACGATAATAAAAAATGTAAAATTCACAGCATTATTTGTGGCGACCTGATCGCTTTGAATAAAGTTCTTCCACTCCCGAGATACAAACTTGTGAGATTTCTAATTCTAATTGTCAAGTGTCATAAATATAAAATGATTCCAAACTTTTTGGTTTTACACAGAACAACAAGACATGTCGAATGCATAGTGTGTATGCCAATTTATCTTTATTTAAGTTTTTTTATTTTATTCATTATTCCGTAGTTCGGAATGTCTTTGCAAAATATAACAAAATAGAACGGCAATTTTTCGGAAGCGACATATACTTTATACGAAAGCCTTTACAATCATCCCGTTAGTACGATAACCACTTGGATGACAATGATTTCCAATGATACCTTCGCGAAGAGGCCGAGGAACAGATACCTACGGAATTTGATAGCCATATAACTAAATTTTCATAACTTTTCGTGTGCTATTTTCTTTAAAGAAGCACTGACAAAATTGAATATTTTTGGTAACTACTTAATAATTTCTGTTTGACATTGTTTGATAAAAAGATATATTTAATTCCGTTGGCATTCAAGTTTTTAAATATTCCATTATTTTTCTGAGATAAAAAATGCAAAGCTATATTTAGCCTCAGATAAATGTTAGACTCAAACTTATTTAAAAATCAACCAGTTACCCCATGCATTCTATAATACTCAAGACGTAGCTTATTTTCCAATTTTAATAAATCATGAACATTTTACAGTTATTTTGGATGGTAGTTGGTACCATTCGTCACAATTCTAATAATAAAATTAAAGTATTTATTGTGCTTCTCGAATTTACATTAAATACACATTAAAATTTTTACTTGGCAATATTCTTATCGTGTGGTATTACATGTTATTAACATGTCGATGGGTCTTGCATTTTTGTTGGGCATCTTCTACATTCCAGTTTATATATGTCAGCATCAGGCACAGCCACACATCTCCTTACACCAACTCACGAATGTCATCCTTTAATACCTTCTCCATACTCTTCCAATAGGCAGCCGTACTAAAGGTACTGACTCATGATTTTGACTGGGAAATTGAAAAGTTGGAAGTTTCCCAATTTCCCAGCGGGGAAAGTAATTTCCCACTTTTCCCATGTGCCTAGCAAAATTGGGTGGGAAATGGAAAATCCGAAACCATGTTACTGACTGTTTTAAAATCGTTCGTAGTATTAACGTACCCCCAAGTTACTTTATGTAAAGCATTGCATGGTTGAATGGCATTTTTGCAGGGCATCCAGTTAAGAGGGATTCAAACCCACACGACTGTTACCTTTCTGCAAAGGGACACATTTAAAGACGGAGGTTCTACCATTTGTGCCACTAGCCCTCCGTCTACAATACGAAAGTATGATATGATCACGGACGACACTAGCAACTGCAAAATGGATCAAAATGCAACTAAGTAAAAAGACAGCAAATTGCATTTTCCTTAAAGGCATTTTTTTCTTTACTATAATATTGCCACTATTATATAAATTAAATCGGCTAATTAAAATAGTAAAATAAAATTTGTACGTATAACAGTACTATATATACTATATTCATATCAATGGAATAATATTTCATTTTTACATTTACATTTTAAATATTTCATAGTGATTATAATAAGTTTATACACTTTAAATTTGAAAATAATTAGTGGTTCTGAATTGTGCGAATAAAAAATTATTTAATTCGCGTAATTCAGAACCCCCTGCTCTTTAAAATTATTTGACATAATCTAGAAGTTTTAAATATGTGCTAACTATTTTGTTGGCTTACGATATAATGAGTATCATAAGCAATAATATTTAATACCTAATTAATCTTTCTATTTGTAACATATTCGACCATATCATTCCCAAAACAATATCAATTTTCTTTTTATGATTTTATGATATTCAACAAAAACGGTAGTTGTATAAATAAAACTTCCGATCAAAAAAACCCGATGACAAAATTTGCTCTATACAACGATAGACTTGTAGGTGGATCTCGTGTAAAGCATGCCTGGCATTCTGAGTATCAAAATCTTCCAGATGCATCCAAATCAATCCAGACCCTGTATAGTCTAGAATAAATAAGAATAGAAGATTTCATTCGAAAATGATGAACTAGGGAGGATATTCGTCACTTTTAATTTGTATAACGACTGGAGCTGACACAATGGAACTACTCGGTTTTCCAAAGTTAAGTCTTACATTTTCTAAAACTCCTCCAATTTCGGGATTCCAGTGAGAGTTTACATTTATTAGTAGTTTCTAATATTTTGTACCAAGAAAAGTATATAATATTTGATAAAAGTAGTATCCAATTATTTAAAATTCGTTCACATTTGATAGGAGCAATAACATACACGAAGTGTTTGAATGGTAGAAGCAATGTTTTCCTTTAATACTGTGAACTTGATTTAATTTGACAGAGTTTGGTAGACATAGAATTACACCTTGACTTAGTTTAACACTGAAATTGGTATCAATGCAATTCCTTCATACATTAAGGTGTACAATGATGTTTATCATAATAGTCAGAATTCAGAATCGAGATTTTTTTCATTTAAACTGTTGTAGCTAACAGTTGATATGATTTCCATGACGCAATTAATTACCGACACTTGATACATGTACATTGTAATGATAACAATTAATGAACGAGTACATTGCAAACATTTTACACTTGTTGTTTAGAGCGTACCCGACGGAATCAACTTTGATTTGGTAAAATAATAATAATTTACCACCTGCTGATGAGTAATGCATGGGTGCCTGCTGGTTCTTAAATAGACCTACACAATGTAACAAGAGATTTATCAATAATTTCGTCTTCAAAAATAAAAAGGAAAAAAAAACATAATTTGTGCTCAATTCATTCATAATTTGTGCTAATTCATTCATAATTTGTGCTCAATTCATTCATAATTTGTGCTCAATTCATTTATAATTTGTGCTCAATTCATTCATAATTTGTGCTCAATTCATTCATAATTTGTGCTCAATTCATTCATAATTTGTGCTCAATTCATTCATAATTTGTGCTTAATTCATTCATAATTTCTCTCAAAAAGTGCAAACTTCAGTTTGTACATTGTACATGCATCTGTTAAAATGCTTCAATACATAAACCATTTTAAAAACTGCTGTAAATAAGTAGCGGTGATTGATTTACGGTGAAATACACATGATTAACGGCGAAAACTGCATGATTTATAGTGAAAAAGACATTAATCCTACGTATTCTGGTCCTCTGGGATTGTTGATATTATCCCGACATAGTCTGGTTCTCTGGGATTGTTGACACCATTCTGACCTAGTCTGGTTGTTGTTGGGATTGTTAGTGCTTTCATAACAATTCGTTAGGTAATATCAAAGGTCATGGGGTCTTCCGATTGACCCCATTTTCAATACCAATCTTCGCTGGGACCCCAAGGACACATTTGCAAAATTTGAGTGATGAATCTCAAACCGTTCGTGAGTTATCGTGTTTTCAGACGGACAAACAGACAGACACGGCTTCCTTATAAAGTAGCTTCCGTTACTTAATAATAATGCAGAGTAGACTAAAAATTCTACGAATGGTGTTTGGAATTGTAGTAATACATGCAGGTCCACATTTTTATCTCCATTTCCGTCATTAAGTTATTAACGTGGTTGTAAATGTTAGGTCACACTAAAACGTTGTACTCTTAGTGCTCTTAATTCATGATTTCACGGTAATGATAACATTAACGCTTACTTAATCTACCTAATTACGTTTTAAAACATCCTCAGCCTATCTTGGGCTCTCAAACAGACCCAAACTTTGTCAATCAACATTTCATATTGCATCATACACTTCGATTCCAAATAAATTAAGGTGAATAATACTGTTCCCAATCATCATGATTTATACAGAGTATCGCATAAATATATTAAAAATTCAAGTTTGGTTCACTAGCGCACATGTTTATATACTCAATACTGGAATGCTAAATTGTATTTCCATCTGTCCCTTTGCACCATAACGAAATATTTTTAACGGATTAAGGTATACAAATACTAAATTCAAACTTTCTTTGTTCATCTAAACTCAATCAATAGAGAAATCAACAGGACCACAACGTTCAAAAATTGCGCCAATGCCATTATAGTTCATTGTCGACAACTTCTTAGCGTTTAACACTTTTGAATCGATTGTAAAAATATCGTCAAACTTTCTGCACTATTGCTTTTTGAAGTAAAGATTTTATAAAAATAGAGTTCAGATATTACAAACATAAAATAGAATGGGAAATAAAAAAGACAGTGAATGATTGAAAACAGGGTTTGCGCAATGAAATTCTGGTTCCTGGGAAGTTTTCAAATCTCTCCATGGCGCATTATTATGAAGGAACTTTAAAGCGTATATATCTACTTGAAAAGCAATTAAATGAGTCACTACCACATAGTCTATGAATTGGATCCTGACGAATAATTCTAATGTGCTAAATTATAGCGTTAAATGTAATATACGTTTTAAAATGTTTGAATTTAACGCCAATGGCAATATATTTCCCTCATTAAAGAGTAAATTGTGTATTATGTAAATAAATACATATAACATAATGAAAAATGTATAAATCAGGTTTCAATAAAAGTTTATTCCTAGCCCCATCACTTAACTATAGAGAGACTATAATATTATCTACTAACGATTCGACCCACAGATATCAATTTTAATTTATAAAAAATAACTTGGATGCGCCCTGTGAGATACTCAGCGGGTGCCAATTAATGTGCATATAGAATATATAACATATCTCACTTTAAAACGGTTGCAATCAATCACGATAAATGACAACTTTATCATGCACTCTTGTCTCTTGCCTCTTGAATTGTCAGTAATCGTCAGAAGTTGAAAAATTTGGTCCCTATAAACGGGATATTTTAAGCAGGTAGGCACTGCTGTACAAGCAACTGATACGACATTTTAATTTTTAATTTAATTTAATTGTCAATTTTTAGGACGCCATGAAATTAATGACTGCTTTACTATTTGGTTTAGTGGCATTGGCCTCACTCGCTGTGCAAGGTTAGTTTTTTAATCTAATAATTCAATTTTTATTAATATAATGTTAGTAGTAAATAGAATAAAATAAATATATTATAATTTAAAAAAAATTAAATTAAGCAATAAACATTCAATTCAACGTGCTATTTTTTAAATATTAAGGAGCTGTGCCTAATAGAAGGGATCTTAACGCTGCCCAAGATCAGAGCATTGAGCAAAAACCGTTTACATGGCTGCTTAGTAGAAAATCATGGGGATCTACAGACCCAAAATCCATCTTACCTAAAGAGACAGTTACAAGTAATTTTTTATTCCTTTTAAGCGATACCTTATTAAGTAATGATTCGTCAGGTTCATTACATAATTGCATCTCGTAGCACTTGAATGATCAGACGGGCATTTATCCCGTTTAAAAACAGACCCAATTGTTGATTGAAATTCTTTTAATTTTTCAGCATGCGGTGGCAGTCTTGATATTGCTTCTAGTGGCGCGCTCAGCTATATTTTTTACGAACCTGTCGGGGGATTTGTTCCCAATGAACGTTGCGTATGGGTTTTGAATAGCAATTTGACGCGCTTAGACATTTATACCGACACGCAGAGTTCCACAACTGGAAATAATGGTCTAATAATAAATCATTTTACAACGGCCGCAACTACAGCCTTGACAGTGGACAGAATGTAAGAGAACTTTAAAATGCTTCTAGAACTATGAAGGTATAATATCATTTAAAAGAAGCAAGAACGTTGTATACGTACTTACGAAACGTTTCCCCGTCTATTAGGAAATACTGTTTTGCTAAAATTAAAAATAAGCCATGGGTTTCTTTGCCATCTTTGATTCCGAAGATATTAAATCTTCGGAATCTGTAAGATTCTAGTAGTTCTGGATGCCTTATTGATAACATTATATTCATTTAACCAATGTTTACACTATTCGTTTTTCGTTACCTACATCCTGTTTCTTTTTGCAGTTATAAGTTATTAGGATTCGAAAGTAAAAGATGCATAAGCAACATAAACTTCATAAGTACTTTGAATTCGTCAAAACTTTGAATTCCTTTCTAGTTCGTTGACTTTAATAATTGTAGTAGCAATGACATTAATATCTACTTTACGATTCAAAAACTTTGAAAATCTAATCACACTTTTATTTATAGCCCACATGAAAACAACGCACAATATACCTACACGACTTACAATGGAGTGTCATATTTGATGTTTACTTCCAACGAAATCGGAAGAGGATTAGGTGTTCGACTAGCTGTCAGAACATCGGGCGCTAGCGACAGCAATTTACGTCGTAATACGGTGTCACCTATTACAGATCCCACTGGTAGCATAAACCTGGAATATTTGGACAACATACTTCATACATACCTGTTCCAACCAAGACCCAATGTACACACCAGCATTTCCATTCGGTTTTTGGATTTGGAACAAGACAATGACTGGTTAAGGGTATTCACCCTGATACCTTATCATGTTAATGGCAATTCGACCGCCGCCAGCAGGTTTGTATATTTTAAGTGGTTTTTACAATTGAAACTGAATTTTATGAATTATTTGTTATGCATAG
>JAAAYG020051416.1:0-11231 GCA_009936455.2 Tomocerus minor
TTTCGGGAAGAGTCTCGGTTTCATGTGGTTGGGAAGAGTCCCTAGTTGACTTGGGAAGAGCTCGCGCCCATCACTGGAAAGTACAATTACTTACGCGTACAACTGCGCGCTTACCTTTCCGTGTCAAAATATGGACACCTTCTGGTTCGCGCGTAGTGAATTTGCAAATGTAAGTATAGACCCTCTACATGTATATTAAAAATCACAGAGCGCGAACCAAGAGGTGCGGCAAGACAGGAAGAACACTGTAGGTAGATACCATATAATACTTGTCGTTGACCTTGGAAGTTTAAGCAAAATCGTTCGAGCGCAACTCGCGCAATTTGAATTTCAATGTACATGTATAGGGTCTATACTTACATTTGCAAATTCACTGCGCGCGAACCAGAAGGTGTCCATATTTTGACACGGAAAGGTAAGCGCGCAGCTGTACGCGTAAGTAATGTTCTTTCTAGCGCATAGGAAAGCTATTTCGCCGGGGTGAAAATAATATTAGTTGCAGCTGACCGTCGATTTTCCCCCCTGGCTGAAGCTTCACGTTCTGTAACTTGATTATAAATAGCAAACTTTTACCAACTATCTTTATTCTAGTACCAACCCCTCGAAGTGTAATTGTCGATGACAAAGATTTAGTGACCCGCTCAGCTGCCCGCTTATGCACAAGTAAGGGGTATTATGATTATTGTGAAACTGGGGAAAGTACCGTTGGTAAACGCTGCCCTGTAGATGGAATGGAAGTAATGAACCTGGAAGATGTCATTCGCCATGTACGACTGTGCATGTGAATGAATCCTTTGACACACTACCACCACTGCTGCGATATCATCATATATGATGATAGAATAAAATATAATATATCTGCTATTTATAAAATATAATACAATACCACATAGCCAATAATAACTTTCACTTCGTATATTGTAATGATTACGAAACCCATTTCTCTCCTTGCACGACATTCGGATTCCAAATGCGAATAATTTAGTGTACATGTAAATCTTCTCAAGAAAATAGAAAGCATACCAATAACATACCTCACACACTTGATAGATTATTTGTCATTTGTTGTAACAAACAACTAGAAACATTGTTGTCAGTGACAATGGCCATCAATTATACTTATTAATTTCTAATTTAGCTTAAAAAAATCCAAAGAAGTTCAAGTGCGCTCACAATTACTGGTGCTATGCGCCCGTTCAAACAAACTAGTAAAAGTTGCCATAGAAGTTCATTTGAAAGAGTCATCACTCGTGGATAAGACTCGGAGTCTCAATTCACCAGTGAAAACGAATGAACCTGAACTGGCTGTTCGCTATGGGTTAGATAATAGAAAATTGTGTATTTCCATTATAATGGTTCATCATTCTATTAGTTCATTTTATATTTATTTCTGATGTAATATCTAAATTCAATGTCTATGTTCAAGGGAAAATAACTGTAGTGGTTTAAGTTTGGATTGGGAATACCCATCAGCTGAGCAAAAGTCGCTGTTTACTATCCTGGCTAAGGTAAAAATAATACAGCTATCCTGCAAATAATTTCCTACTGTTATTAGTATTAAAGAATATTGTATAATTATTGTATTAAGGAAATTCAAGACACATTTCGGAAAGAAGGGTTCCAGCTCATAACGACAATATGGGCTCGAATGACTCAATTAGAGCGCTCCTATGAGATTTCAGAGATCACTCGAGTTTTTGATTTGGTACTAGTAAAGTTTTTTGATCTGCATCCAGATCACGCCGTTAGAACGGGCTACAATGCTCCACTACACTCTCAAACTGTCAATAATGTTTACAATCTATTAACCCACCTAATAAAAGTTAATGCAAACCCGGAAAAAATGGTTTTGGGAATACCGTTCTTCGGTCGTCCGTATCTGCTCAATGATATTTCTTCTTTAAATGAGAATGCTGGCTGGAACGCGTCATCACGCTCTGGAGAATACCCACCGCTATGGAATGCGGATGGCGCTTTCACCTGGGGATACAATGAGGTTATATTATTTTATTATTAAGATATAATATTGATCCAGATATTGATTTACTTTTTCCTTTTCAAAGATATCATTTGAATTTAGTAGTTTGTTAGTCGCCATTAAAGAGAAATTCTCATTTTGCAACTTTTTCTTTAGAGTTAGCTCCTAAATGTCCCCTTAAGGGAAAATAGCGAAGTAAAATGTTGAGAATGTCATTTTGAAATTTTAATTTTTTAATGTAGATTTGTTATAACTACTCCAAAGAACGACAGCTTCCGTGGAAAATGTACTGGGATGAATTTGCAAAGGTTCCGATGAATGTCAACTCAAAAGGTCGTTGGATGACATTTGACAACATGCAAAGCGTGTACGAAAAGGTTTCCCTGGCTAAGCAGTTTGGATTGAAGGGAATAATGGCATGGACTCTGGATATGGACTATTTTAGAGGCGACTGTGGAAATGCCACTTATCCGTTGCTCAAGACCATCAATTACGCTCTCAGCTTAATGTCCAATCCTGTGCACACTTCTACTTCTTTGACCTCTACTGGCTCTGCACTTTGCTCCTTCATTAAAAAGCAAAACCAGGAAAGTTTTTACACTCCACTAGTCACAACAAGCGTGTACAATTTAACCGTCCCTTTAAATTCCGAGGTAAAAGTTGAGTGTGCTGTCCAAGGATTTCCAACTCCAAAAATTCAATGGGTGAAAGTAAAAAAATCCTGGATGAATCCTACTGTCAGAGTTAGCCAATCCGTTAAATGTCCTCCTTTCGACGTGATTTATGTTTCCACAATGCAAATTGCCAAGTTTAAGAGAGCAAACGCTGGAATGTACATCTGTGAGGCGGAAAACGAACATGGCAAAGCAAGTCGAACATTTTATTTGCGAGAATATACAGAACACAATGGAATCAACAACAGAGATACTAATGAGAGCTCACCCTGGGGTTGGATTGCTTTTGGAATTGTTGCTATAATTTTATTAATCGCGTCTGTTCTTGGATTTTTGGTTTATAGGATGATGTTGATTTTTGTAAAGGTATATACTTTATTCATAAATGTCCCCGAATTCCATTTAATAAATAGTTGTTTTAATTAAGGAAAAGCTCAACTATTTCAATGAAAATGTTTAAAGCGACCTTGGCTATTGTTTTCAAACAGAATGGAATGACCAAAGAAGAAATTCGCGAGTTTCTTGAAGGATGTAAGCAAACCGCTTTGTCAAACTGTCATGAAGAGCTTTTGCCAGAAAATTTGCCGTATGACAACTCCTATGAACTTTCCGTAAAGCAGTATGAAATTGGTACTTCCTTGTAATAATAGTTCATTTTATAATTCTTTTAAGTATTTATGTATACGTAGTGCGTAGATGTGACAAACTAGAATATTTTAAATAAATGTAATATATATATTCTCCGAATGAAAATATTGTCCAGCTTCGGTTGATACATATACATATATAATAGAATAAATTATATTTTTTATTTATTCGGTAGATTAAGCTAATAGTGTTATGAAATCACGATTAATTCTGTCCTATTTATTGCAGACCAAGGAAATATCTTAGGGAGTGGAGCGTTTGGAATTGTTTACAAAGGTCGAGTAGCCGATGTGGAAGTAGCAGTAAAATCCACAAAACCTGGAGCTGACAAGCAATACCTAAAATCGCTTCTGTCCGAGCTAAAAATCTTAGCCTACTTAGGCCAGCACTCTAATGTGGTCAATTTGGTTGGAGCCAGTACGCCTCATTTAAAACAGGGTAAAAATGAAACCATTATGTATTCCGTGTAGTATGCATGAGTAGCCCACAGTCTTGATGACTGTCGAAATAGATGACAAAATTAACATTTAATTATTGCCTTATGCATAGGAGTTGTCTACATGTTTGTTGAGCTGTGCCCCTTGGGAAACCTGCTAAATTATTTAAGAAATTGTCGCAAATCATTTATAAATAATTTGAGGTGTGAAAAATTTGAATGTTATTTAATTTTGAAGATACTTTTACGATTAACATGAAACATGATATTCTCAGTATAAAATTGTTTTGAAATGGTTAAATTTAACGTTGTTAAATGCTTTAGAAACTCCGAAGTGACAAGCAAAGAAGATGAGGAAAATGTGGGCGAAACTGGTTCCCTCCTGTCAATTACAACTAACAATCTTTACTCTTGGTCATTCCAAATTGCAAAGGCCTTGCAACACTTACATTCAAAACAAGTTAATGCGAACTGCTTAAATAGTTGTTATTTAAATATAAAAAGTGCGTATTGCATAGTTTTGTTGATACTGATATTCAACAGGTGATACACGGAGACTTGGCCGCCAGGAATATTTTGGTGTTCGATAGAAATGTTGTAAAAATAACTGATTTCGGTCTTTCCAGAAAACTTTACGAGTACAGTAACTACGTGAAGAAGAATCAGGTAGTAATACTAAATCTTTTGAAAGTTGTGATAGCTTTTATTTTTTATTAAATTGCAATGCAAAATTATATACTAATGTAATTGATACTTTAAATTAAAATCTAAGGAGCCTCTACCTTGGCGATGGATGGCAATCGAATCCCTTCGTGACCTCACATTCTCTTTTAAATCTGACGTTTGGGCCTATGGAGTCACAATTTGGGAAATATTTACACTTGGGGAAACTCCTTATCCTGGTCTAACTTGGACTACGGACTTTGTCGATGGCCTTTCAAACAACTTGAGATGTCACAAACCCAAATATGCTTCTGATGCAATGTGAGTGGAGAATATTTGCGCAAATATATAAAAAATGTTTACTTTTTTGAACTACCAATTTGAAGGACGATTAATTTTACATTAACTAATAATCTTTGATTATCTTAATGCATTCACATATTTTAGATATGATATAATGATGGGCTGTTGGAAAGAAAATCCTGAGTCTCGCCTTGGAACTGACGAAATTATACGCATTCTAACAGACATTTTAAATATTGAAGTCGCAACGGTTTGAATAAAACATTAAAATAACCAATCAAAGCTAGAAATTAAATAATAGTTTCTCCGAATATAGAGTTTATCCACACATATATATATATATAATTTACATATATTAATAAACCAGCGATAATTCGTAGCATTATAATAGACTGGTAGGTGTCTTAACTAATTCTAGGTCACTTTGACAGGATTACATGGAGATACCGAATGAAACAAGGAAGGAATCAATAAAGACAAAGAAAAATCGTACTACATAATAAATTATGATATAGAGTAAATAATAATGTGTTTCAGTAATAGAAAATTATCCAAAAGTTCTATACCAACTTGATTAATTTTATAAGAGGAAAAATAATATTTCATAATGCATCGGGATTTTCGAATTTTTGGTCACTTAAAAATCTATACCTCATTTTTATTGTTAGATTAGTCCAAATTAAATGTATACTGTCATTCTTGAAACTGATGACATAATTACGCCAATCCGCCATTATTAATTATGACAAGTGTACTAATGGACATACACACATCATATTTTGTGCCTATTTTGTTATTTATCGACTATATTGTTGTTACTATTCGACTAGAAAAATGAGTGTAGTTGATTGTAGGACACACTTGCTTAAGTCGTTAAGCGAGCCAAACCGAACAGATCAACTGGCCTAATAAAATCATGAGAACCGAACTGAGCCAGAGGTTTTGCAAAACTTTGTCGAACCGAGCCAAACCAAAAGTTTTACAAAACTTGATTGAACAAAACTAGTCGGTCAGAAAAATTGAGCGAACCGAGCCGAACAATTGCATTACCTACCTCAAAAAAATTGGTTGAACCAAACCACTTACGGTTCGGGAACCAAAAATTTGCCAGTAATATTTGTTGCTTAGAAAAATTTCCATAATAAAATCCTCTAAAAAACATAATAAATTAATTATCACGTGTCTGAGAAATAACTGCATTAGACATAAGTACCTACCATTAAAGACAGGAAACCAACATTTTTTTCCCTTTATGCATCATGCTTTGTGGTTGATATTTCCTATCTGAAAATACTCTCTGACGTATCTGCAAGAGCTTCATACACAATATTATAATTCAGTAGAACTAATACTAATATTTAAGACAGAGCAGTGTGTGGTAATGTTGACATATAATAATAATATGAGGTGAAAATAATAACTTCTGCAACTAAACGTGTGCTAATATTATGTAAAATTAAATTCCACCATTTTGAAAAATTATATCAAATAAATGAAGTTATTATCTCCATTTGGTGCATCAGTGGATAACTTCCAAATAATTTTCTATAATCCTGAAATCTGACACTAAAAGTCTTGTTTTCATTCCCAGCTGATTTAAAACCCGAGATGTCACAATGGGATTTATTTTCGATCGTTTTGGTTTCAACAACTTTGTTACCGATTGCGGCAGTGAGCATCAGCAGCGAAGCGTCTAAAATAAAAGCGGCCCCCTTTAATCTAACTTTACCTCAAGGAGCAAATAATACAAGTAATAATATTTTATAACGGAACTAATTACTACTATTTTATTTGCATTTATTATTATTGGCGGGATCAGTATAATGATTCATTACCGCTAATACCTATGGGGAATTCATTCTACAATTACTCAAGCAATAATCAATCAGTTTGCATGAGTCATGACAATTGTGTCATTGTGCCAAATGATTAAGTTTTATGTTTCTAAAGTAAGTGTACTCTGTGGTATGCAGTCAGTTTTCCTTTTTCATTATGAACTCATCAAAAACTAAAAGCAAAATTCAGTTTTTTAATTGTTGATAAACTGTCATGCAAATAGTTTTCATGTGAATGAGCCTTTTTTCTAAAACCAGCACAATTATTATTTTTAATATTTTTAATTCCAAATGTTCGTAATTTACCATCCAAAGAATTAAGACGGATTGAGTATATAGTATAAGTGAAACAATTTTGTGAAGGATATATTTATTGCGATAATTATCAGGTATATGTACCCTCCCCCATAGCAGTCACCGCAACTCAATAATAATGTACCAGCAATAATTAATATAATAATAATAAATCCCTTATTCAGATTTTACGTTTAAGAATAGTGGGGAAAGTAAAACAACATTAAAAGTTGAAAAGTAAAGAATAAACTAGAACATATCCAACAAATATATAAATGATATTCACTTTTTGCAGGAGTAACAGACCATCAGAATGTAGTCGTGTGTACCGTGAATACGTGGTCAATATGGAGACGAAACCAGGGCAAATACAACATCACGAAAGATACAGATATTGGACATCTATGCACTCACATCATTTTCAGATACATGTTGATCGATTCAAAGACCTATGATATTGACTTTATGGATTACGGACTTCACAAAAATCAGGGTACGAATTATTCGACTCAAAATAATCTTCGATTGTCCCATCAACTCCTGTACAGAGCAATTAATTTAAATTGATAGAATATTGACACAGGTTACTTTGCCAGTGTCGTCTCAATGAAATCCAAGTATCCGCATCTGAAGATTATTCCTTCATTAGGAGGTTCTAGTCAAGGCAGAGGAGTTTGGTCTGCTCTCGTGAATTCTTCTAAAAACCGAGCCGATTTCATTAAAAAATCCGTGGAATTTCTTAAGTCAGTCAAATTAAATATTTTTATTTTTATTATACTTTTTCGTGGAACAAATTAGATAACTCAAAATGACACACGTATTTATATTTTCCATTACTTCCCTAATTTATTTTTTTTACACATTATTCATGATATCTAAATTCAGCGCCTGTATTTAAGGGAAAATAACTGTAATGGTTTAAATTTGGACTGGACATACCCATCACTTGAGCAAAAGCCATTGTTTACTCTTCTAGCAAAGGTAAAAGTAATACACAAATCCTGTAAAACCGTTTCTCATGTTATTGTATATTAAAACAGATTAATTATTGTAAAGGAAATTCAAGACACATTTCAGAAAGAAGGGTTTCAGCTCATAACGACGATTTGGGCTCGAATGTCTCAACTACAGCGTTCTTATGAAATTTCGGAGATCACAAGAATTTTTGACTTTGTGGTATTAAAGTTTTTTGATCTGCATCCAGAGTACGCCGTTAGAACGGGTCACAACGCTCCACTTCACTCTCAAACTGTCAACAATATTTACAACTTATTAACATTTCTAATAAAAGAAAATGCAAATCCCGAAAAAATGGTTTTGGGCATACCGTTCTTCGGTCGTCCGTATCTGCTCAAAAATGTTTCATCGCTATATCAGAATACTGGCTTGAACGCGCCATCAGCCTCGGGAAATTACCAACCGCTTTGGAATGGGGATGGATCATTCACATGGGGATACAATGAGGTAATTTTTTGAGAAATAAATATAGATTTACTTTTTCCTTTGGACAGATATCATTTAAAAGTCAAAGTTTTTATTAAGATTTTTGGTATTTTTATTGAGCTAACTATAAGGGATAGTACTACAATGTCAATCAAAATGTAATTCCGAGATTTCTTAAGTAGATTTGTTACAATTACTCGAAAGAACGACAGCTTCCGTGGAAAATGTACTGGGACGATTTTGCAAAGGTTCCGATCAATGTCAACGCTAAAGGTCGTTGGATGTCATTTGATAACATGCAAAGCGTGTACGAAAAGGTGTCCCTGGCTAAGCAGTTTGGATTGAAGGGAATAATGGCATGGACTCTGGATATGGACGATTTCAGAGGCGACTGTTCAAATGCAACTCATCCGTTGCTCAAGACCATCAATTACGCTCTCAGTACTGTGTCCTCAACTGCATCTGCACTTTGCTCCTTCATTAAAAAGCAAAAGAAGGAAAGTTTTTACAAACCGATAGTCACAACCAGCGTGTACAATCTCAGTATCCCTTTAAATGCTGAGGTGAAAGTTGAGTGTGCTGTCCAAGGATTTCCTTCTCCCAGAATTCAATGGAGAAAAGGCGAAATATCCTGGATGAATCTTGTTAGAGTAGTCAACCAGTCCATTAAATGTCCTCCTTTCGATATGATTCATGTTTCCACTATGCAAATAGCCCAGTTTAAAAGAGAAGATGCTGGAATGTACATCTGTGAGGCGGAAAACGAACATGGCAACGCAAGTCGGGCCTTTTATCTACAAGAATATTCGGAACACAAAGAAATAGTCCGAGATGCAAATGAGGGTACACCCTGGGGTTGGATTGCTTTTGGAATAGTTTTATTAACCGCCTCTATTCTTGGATTTTTGGTTTATAAGAGGATGATGAAACTATTAAAGGTATGGTTACCAGTGCATAAAGAAGCTAACATAGTAATTGTATCTCATGAACGATTACCAGTGTCCTGAGAATGTCAAAATGCGTTACAAAAATGATGTTTGAATAAAAGACGAAGATTAATTCTGTTTAAAATGTTACTTATTAATTTTGTTTTCTAAACAGAATGAAATGAGCAAAGAAGAAATTCGTCAGTTTCTTGAAGGAAGTAAGCAAAGTCATTTGCCAAATCCTTATCAATACCTGATGCCGGAGAATTTGCCCTATGACAATTCCTATGAACTTTCAGTGAGACAATATGAAATTGGTACTTCATTATAATAATACTAATAATGGCAGGCGAATATATGGTAAAATAGAAGTACCTAGTATGTTAATATCATCATTTTTATTTATTCGAATATTTTTATAATAAACAGCCCAAGAGCTTCACTATTCATTTTGTCCTTCTTGCAGACAAAGAAGATATCTTAGGAATTGGAGCGTTTGGAATTGTGTATAAAGGTCGAGTAGCCGATGTAGAAGTAGCAATAAAATCCACAAAACCTGGAGCTGACAAGCAATACTTAAAATCCCTTTTGTCCGAACTAAAAATCTTAATATACTTGGGACGACACTCTAATATTGTCAATTTGATTGGAGCTAGTACTTCTCATTTGAGAGAGGGTAAAAATATAATACGACTAATGGCACACTTTTGATGTGCATTGAAATGGATAGCAAAATTAACATTGAATTGTGACCTGCTTCACAGGAGTTGTCTACATGTTCGTTGAGCTGTGCCCCTTAGGAAACCTGCTGGATTACTTAAGAAATTACCGCAAATCATTTGTACATAATTCAAAGTGCGAAAAAATTAAATGTCATTTAATTTTAAAGATACGTATATCCATTTCCATGAAACATAACATTATTGATATTCTCATAACAAAATTCTTTTAAAATAGTAAGGCTTACAAAATAATATTTTAGAATTTCCAATTGGACCTTACAAAATGATGAGGAGGAAACTAACTCTCTCTTGTCAATGACAACATTGACAACCAACCTTCTTTACTCCTGGTCGTTGCAAATAGCAACGGCATTGCAATTCTTGCATTCAAAAAACGTAGGTAAACACCTAAGTTGATTGATAAATGCAGAAAGGTTTCGCATTTCATACTTTTGACAATAATAAATATTGTTGCTCAACAGGTGATACATGGAGACTTGGCCGCCAGGAATATTTTGGTGTTCGATAGAAATGTTGTGAAAATAACTGATTTCGGTCTTTCCAGAAAGCTTTATGAATACAGTAACTACGTGAAGAAGAACCAGGTAAAATTTAATAGTTTAAAAGTTGTAACATTTTTTTTTAATCAAATTGCGAAATACTAATAGTTCATTCTATACATTAAAATGTAAGGAACCACTACCATGGCGGTGGATGGCAATCGAATCCCTTCGTGATCTCACATTCTCTTTTAAATCTGACGTTTGGGCATATGGAGTCACTATTTGGGAAATATTTACACTTGGGGAAACTCCTTATCCGGGTCTAACTTGGACTACGGACTTTGTTGATAGCCTTTCAAGCAACTTGAGATGTCATAAACCCAAGTATGCTTCTGATGCAATGTGAGTTGTGACGTGAGTTACTACAATTTACAATTTGTTCGTTTAAATAGGAAAATGGTTGATATTTATAAGGCATGTAAATAGGATATATGCATATCATTTAAGGGAGGAAATAAATCGTGCCCGCCCTCTATTGAGCATAAAGCTGCAAAATGAACTTTACAGACTACTAGGTTCGTACATATTGCCGAATGCCGTAGGAGCAAGACAACCGAACCATGTATTGCATATTGCATATTGCATTATGTTGTTGTCTTGTCTCTAGTCCCTACTCTACTACCTCTTCTCCCTCTACTCTACAGCTGTCTGCTGTCTTGTTATTTTCCTTTCGGCCCTGTTGCTAGCAAAATGTCGATTTGAAATTTTCAACTTTTCAATTCGTATCTCCTCCTAAACGAATGGGT
>JAAAYG020051427.1:0-11230 GCA_009936455.2 Tomocerus minor
GAATCCACAAAATTTCTGGTGGAACGTTACCGTTGAACCGTTTTTCGGCTGGATTCGGTTGGTAATTTCTATACGGGGATATACGTACAGACTTCTGTAATAGATATCTATCAATTCAACAAACTGGGCAAAACTCCCCAATTTTTATAGCTAGAAGCATTTTGTAAAACGGGAATGGAAATACTATAGCCGATAGCATTGCTAGAGACAAGGCCGTAATAGTGCTACGTCTATAAATTACACTCATTTTATGTTACACATTGCAAAACACAATGAAAACTGGGTAGAGTTATTGCGTATATACACTTTTCTACAATAAATAAACAGAGAAAGGCTTTTTATACATTCTACAGAATTGCTTTCACTTCTCTCATTGTACTAGCGCCGTATAAGGCAGTTAGATAAGTAGGATTTGTTGGTTATAAATGGTTTCATCGTGTAAATACTATGTTAGTGTTGCATTATGAAAGTTCTTTCTCTATGGGAGGAAAGCTAACTTATGTAAAAGTGCAATTTAAAAGGATCCTATTGAACTGCCAAAGAAAAAACATTCAATTTAATTGTAGATCCGAGGGCGAGTTTATTTTTCAATTGCGAGCCAGTCCTCCTTCCTGCCAGCCAGCCCTTATGTTTACTTTGCTGTGCTCTCTTCTGAGTGTTTTGTATAAGTTCACGTAGATACTTACAGATAACAATAGTTTCTCAATAAATTACGCTGACAGGGCAAGCCAATCCAGTTTACTCTTTTCCATGTCACCTTTAGTGCAGCCTAGAAGGCGAATTCAAGAGAGAGAAAAAGCCTCTTCTCTCCAAGGAAAACTTGCTCGAATAGAATCACTAGCTCTAAATAACTAGGAACCAGGAATGCAACCTTTTTTCCATATCTGCTTTTTTACCAAAAAAGCTAGGCGCCCAATTATAAACATTTCGTTATCATTTTTAATTTCATTGCAAATGAATGCTAGATATTGGTTTGTTATATAAGGCCAGTCTTTCTAAGATTATTAATGGCCATTGTTTCCGTAAAATGTTTCAAGCAATTAAAATAAGCGAAGATTGATTGAGCCTTTCCTTTCTCCGTTGATTGTATTACATGCAAAAAAATAACAAACGGTGTTCAAAAAAGGGGAAAATCCTTGATTTAAAAAAAATGATATTTTGATTTTATGTAAAAAAGCAACTGGTTTTCCCTCCCTGTCAGGAATTAGAATTGTATAACTGTGTAAGTACGTATATGTTGAGTGTTTATATATGAATGTAGTTGATATATTATAAGTTCACCTGTCCCTGACTGCCTCGCCTGTACATGCAAACAAAACAGAAGAAAGTTTTGAGGGAAGATAGTCTTCTTCTCCCTCGTCTACTTTAGCTTGTTATGCTAAAGAGATGAAGAGAAAATGAGTGTGAATTACTTTTACACTAGAGACTGGAGTTGGAGAATAAGAAGCTAGGCATTTAGCATTGTAGTACTATATAGTGGCCCTATATAGATAGATATATGTACATCTGCTCTGAGCTGAGCTTTGACTTGACTTGACTGCTACGTTCAAACTTTTTCGAGCTGAATGCAAAGCAAAAGAAATAAAGTTGTAAAGAAAGTGGAGAGGAGCTGAGGAGAGAGTTGGCGAGGGAGCAGTCGTACCTGGAATTGCGAAAAGATGATAGCTCAAGTTAGAGGCAGATATGAAATGGTTGGCCATTCTTGGCTCTTCTGCCGTGTCAGGCCTGTTTCCTTGTTGAGTTTTCGCATTTATTTTCTCTTTTGGTTGTGAAGCCGGCCCTCACGACTCTCCCTATGGCCTATAGACGACCAACTTTCAATAATGTGCCTCTATAGTGTAATAATGGGGGAATCGCAATATGTTTCAGTTAAATTGAACATGTCTTCTCTAATAGCGTTGCATAAAGCAAGACTAGAATAGAAATTAGATGATATTTTATGTAGGCAACTCTGAATACATTTATCTATATCGTAAATTATATCTTAGATTTACTATATGCTTATTTACAGAGGCTATTTACTGAGCAGAAGGCATTTAATTTCCATGCGATAGACATCACAATTCAAAGCAGGTACGCACACAGGTAGACTCTATATAAAATCTCTCGTCTAAATTGATGGATAAGTTTTATACAGGTGACAGCTACTTATGGCTCCACAAATAACCATCCTTTCCCTCATCTCATATCAATATGGCTATGGGCTTTGATCACTTTCACCTGAACTTTCTTCCACGTACTACAATACTAGCACTGATCTTCGTTCGGATAGATGCGTACACTGTCTAAGCCCAATTCTATCAATGGAAAGGAAGAATGAGAGAGGAATGAAGTTAGGCGGCCCGGCGGCGCGCCAGAGGTAGCAGTCGTTGTGAAATGGCAGTTGAATATTGGATGTAGTTCTAGAGCTTGTATTTATATTTATAGGAGATGGCCGTCTGCATTTACGTTTAGTTCCACTCTTCTGTTCTCTAATCTCCTAGTAGCTCAGAGGGAAAGGAAAGGAGACACTTTGATTTATGTCTTTACTTGTATGTTTTTCAAGTTTATGTTTCCTCTTAGTCAAGACAAGTCAAAGGAAGCAAGACTGAAGAAGAGTTAGCAGATCACCCTCTCTACCTCTCTCTCTCTCTCTCTACGTATAATATACTCTCGTATATATTACATTTACTATAGGTATATCTACTAATATAATCCTTGCAACAGACGAACAACACTTTCATTGCATTTTCTTCGGCTTTCTCCTCTCTCAACTCCCGCTTCTCAAATAACGTTACGTGAGTGAGATAGGAAACTCAACTTGAAATAAACGAAACATACACATCTATAGAGTACACAATCGAGAGCTAGGAATAAGAAAGGAGTTTAGGTAAGGAAACCTGACTGGATTTGACTTGACTTGACTTCTCTCTGTTGTTGCATCCATGCCTCCTCTGCAATAATCACAGCTCGGAAAGATAGTGCAAATCACTTTTTATTATTTGGAATAAATATTAGCATTTCATTTTGGAAGGCTCCGTTGCATGACAAGGAAACTACTTTATTCAATTAATGCTCTCTTAATTTAGATCTTCAAAAACTCATACTCTGGATCAAATGACATCAGAGACAGTGTTTTTTTTGCTAAAATTGTCCATATTTTGTTTTGGTTTGGGTAGGTTTTAAATTATCGCTCCTTAATTTATAATTTCCATGTAATTCAATATATAACAAAAATTTCCATGTAATTCAATGTAACAGAAAGGTAGCACCTACAATTCATCGAATTATTCTAACTCGTGCAATATATTAAATTAAATGAAAAATTTGAATTTTCATACCTTATTAATGCACAAAAAATCTTTCAAATTCAAATTATAAAGGCTATATTTTGATTTTTACCAATTGTAGGTGCTACCTTTCCGGTCTTTGATAATAAATGTGTAGAGAGTATTTGTGAAGAGTGAGTGGAATGGCAATCCAATCGTCTAATATGTACCTAAAAAGGCTCGGGTAATACAGTTGGAGTGTAGGGTATGGTATAAGGACAAGGACTAGGACGATGAAATTGAGTTGAGCAATTTTAATAGCAGTACAATATGTGTGCATATAAGATGTATGTAGAGAGTGCAGGACTAAGGAATAGAGTTGCAAGGAGCGGATGTGTTCGTTCGTGTCTTTCTTTCTCGCAATAAGTGTCTATCTCCATTCTATTCTGAGTTAAAGTGTACTTAGCCTGCTACTGGCTACTAAATTCGAGGAGCACATGGAGAAAATGACCTAATGTTATATACTGTGTCCTCTGTGATGCAACGTTGGACTACAAGTCCAACTTGAGATCTAGATTGAAGTTACTGGTCATATTCACTCAAGCGCTAAATGGCCAAACGGATCTACTCCACTATATAAAGGGAGACTAAGGAAATTCCTAAAAAAGTCAACCGAAGTCGTGGCACAACTACCTATCCCTTTCCTATGCTCTGCAGCTACGAAAATGCACAGTTGTTCCCAGAAAGACCTTTTAGGACATGAGGGAGTAAGTCGTGTACATACATACACACGGCTACATACATTTCAGCATTATAATGTACAAAATACTTTTTTTCACATGAAAATCCTTAGGAGAGTCGAAAATTCGGAGAGGAAATAGCGTGTGTAGAATGTACAGGGTGTGTCACTACAGAAAGTATAACTTATACTGTAAAAGCACTGCACTCGTTTCACAGCTGAACGTAGCATTGAAAACCTTTTTTTCAGCCAAATACAAATAGGACTTTCATTAAAGTTTCACTTGACGAAAAATATCTCTACTGTTAATTTAAATATTACAATTAGAATCAGTAATTTACTGTCTGCAATCAGTTATGTCTGCAGCTGTAGTCCAAAATTGAAAATCCAATGGATTTTGTGGTGTGTGTGGAAAGTCGCGAAGGGTTTTTAATGGTTTGAAGGTCAGCAAATTGTGTTTCCTGTTAGTTTAATTGTGGGAAATGATTTTCCTGTTGTTGTAAAGCAGGAATCACAACTTTATGGCCATTTAAACGTAGAGAAAGCTATTTTTATGCAGTGAAGGGAACCAATAAATGGTTTTGTGTCAGAGAAAAGAATAAAGATTTAAAATTTTAAAAGCATTTTCAAGATGATTCAATAATTTCGCTTTGTATTTTGTCGTGAAAATACTATATCTAACTTGAAGTGGCGTACCCTGTAGATGGATATGTCTAGTAGAGATATGCACACAAGTTCCACAACTGTGATCAATACTAATAAATGGCTTGGCTTTTTCTGTCCTTTCCTATCCTATCTTCCGCTCATCTTTTAAAGAAACGACTTTCTGCTTGATTTTTCATGTCCATCCAATTACATCCGGGCTATTTGTCATCCGGCAGCCTATTATCTTCATGTAGGCCTAAGTCTCCGAAACTACATAACCTTTCGAGTTTCAAGTGAGACTCCATTGGAATTACGTGGTAGACACTATTAGCCGGGATTTGGTCCCTGATCGAAAACCCCAAAATGAAGTACGAGCATAACTTTCATGTCTTGCCGACTTAAGCTAAGCGTAGCATTAATATATGAATCCGCATTTATTTTATTTCAATTCCATTCTGTCCGCCCAAATTGCACGTGCCTTGTGTGCCACGCAGAAGAGCGTCTCCTAAAATCCTCGTAATTTCTATTGCTGCTTTTCTTCTTCCTTTGGGGGGACAAAAAGATAAGGGATCCGGAAGAAGCATTGCCTAGAGCCTTGCAGTGTCACGTTATATAACATTTGTATGGAGATGGTGTGCGTGTCCCTAGGAAGGTGAACTTGGAGAGAAAAGGTGTGTAAACGTGATGGAGGGAAAGTACGCCTGTGTCTACCGGGTTATAATAAGTGGGAAAAGAATGGAAACCTGGTGACAGATAAAGATGAGATCATTTCATGCAAGCAAAGAGGAAATTTGGCTTTCTCTCCCGTGGGAAAATGAAGAGAAGGAGGTGGAAAGAGGCTGTAGAGTGAAATGTATCATGCATCATGCAATTTTCTTTTATATCTATATTTATTTCTATTATATCCCCTCTTATTCTTCTAGCCTCTTGCTTACGATTGAGCAAATGAAAATGCAGTCTTTTTCTCAGCTATGTACATACATAAAAAAATTGCCATCTTCTCTTTACTAATAATAAACCATCGTAAAAATACTGTTCCAAAATATCGAAAGCAGAGTGCGCCAAATGTAGTGCCATCATTTAATTACATAATTTTAATCAGTAAATGTTTTTGTAAAATTCTTTCTCGATAATGTCACGCAATTTATAAAATTAACATATGCTGGTTTATAATTTTGGAAATTTTTGACAAAATCTGCAAGGGAATGAACTCATTTTAGTCCCGTTCCTAACTGAAATTGTAATTTGACACATAATTTTACATTCTGTTATCAGAATTTAAAGTTTTCATGAGTTAATGTTGCAACAGACGGACAGACAATTCTTGGTCATAAAGTATCTTCCCTATGTATATTTACTGAGCACACATCACGAGTTATATAGTTGAGGTAACAATAGCCCACTCAGCTATACACTTGAGTGAAGAGAAGAAACATAGCCGTAGAACATGATGCCTGGTGGCTGTTTTCCTGCTAAAAGAATGAAGGCTCTTGAAAAAGAAAAGGGCATGGAGGAGATGAGGGCGAATGTTGGCGGAGCATTGTATTAGTTTATTTTGGGTTAGAGCTGGAAGACGTGGAGGACTAGGGCAGAGCCACCACACTATTTATCGGGGCCAAAAAAGTTATTCGGCCCTCTTTAGCAATTTTATGAATTTGGGAAGGAATGCTCCTTGGCGGGTGCCCCGGCTTCCCTTCTTTCCCAATGGCAAAGAAAAGAGGGTTTGGACGCGAGAGGAATACAAAGTTCTGTAACTATCTCGCCCAGACTCATCCCTCCTTCCGCTCTTTCTCTTCCTAGTGATAAATCCCATCTTCGACTCTGTCTGGCGCTATATGTACATGTGTTCAATGTCTACAGGGCTTTACAGATGTAAGTACCCATTCAACTTTGACCATGGACTAAATATACCGTAGTTTCAAGCCTCAATTTTTATACATAAAACACACCAAAACAATTTTCACGCCTTTTCCCAGCCTTCTAAACGTTTTTCAGACCTTTCCCTAACTTCGTCTTCACTTTCACCATGTTAAAACCTAGGCTAAGGAAAATAAAATATTAATAGAATAGAAAAAACGCAAAATTTATACAACGTTTTAATGATTTTTAAAAACTAAGATGTTTATGAGGTGAAAGTTCTACGGGTATTTACATGGGGACGGCTCTGTATGTTAGGAGGTTGAAAATACTTGATAGCCCTCTCTTCGTCCTTCCCCGTCTTCCATGCCCATCCGAACTGTGACAGAATGGAATGTTGAAGTGGAGGGAGTTGAACTTGAGCAGATTCTAGATGTCCATATTTAAAAATCATCAAAGCCCGTGCCGTAGCTCGCCGCTTTTTATGTATAGAGCAAGTGTTTCTACGTAGGCACTTAGTGTATAAGCGAGCGTAACTCAAGTTGGAGGAGAAGAGACGAGACTCCTGAATTCCATGGAGTTAAACCTTCTCCTTGCCTCCATACTTCATCATATCCATTCCACGTATAGAGCACTTACTTACGCATTTCCCGCACATCTTTCGCATAAAAAGACTTACCATTATTATTGTTTGTACTTTGAATGTAGCATCCTCTTTAAAGAGCCTCTACATATGTAAAATACCGCAATGGGAAAGCCCTTTTTGTTCCTGCCATCTTTTCCCTTCCTGTACGTAATACTGTCGAAATCCTACAAGAGGATACACTTTTTTAAAAGCAATCCCTTTATCGTATGACAAACAGAGCTTTTGTAATCAGATGTTAATTTTCTGCTCACAATTCTTCATTTCCACATTATGACTTCTTATGGATAAACTAAGCAGATTAATTTGGAATGAGCTACCAAAAGAAAATCGTAGTCAGTTTTTTTAATGGAATAGATGAGATACTGAGGTAAACCATTCTAAATTCGATTATTTCAGCTCTCATTTAAACTTCTTTTGTGTTCTACGCGTACCAACGTGATTAACAGATTAATGTGATCCGAAATGTAAAGGCTGCGTAATAAATCTTATGGGCAGTTCAGATTGTCTTGCAATTTAAATTTAATCTTACTTCTAAATTTTCCGCGGATGTCACAGTTGATGTTTATGTTTGTTCCACAACTGTCACCTTTATTGTCAACAATTTATGTCTAGTCCTTTTTCCGAGGAGTTATTAATTGCAGTAAAATAAGATTCAGAATGATCGGAAAATGGTAGTAGTCAAAGAGTGACTTGCTGATCAAGCTAGAATGAATGGATAGTTGTAAAATGGGAATTTTGTGGAGACTATTTAAATGTTGGGCGATGGGGAAAGTGTTAGTTTTAGATGTGAGTAAAGTGTAGGTGACTAAATAGTAGCACTCGTAAAATCAATAGTAAGTGTTGGAGTGAATGCTACGTGGTGTACTTAATAAAATAACGTTGCAGGTTAGGAGATGGGAGAAAGGTGGATGGTCGGATAGAAAGAGAGAGAGAGAGAAAGTGAGGAAGGGGAAGGAGAAGAGGAGGAAAGGAACATTTCTCCGTGTATTATGTACATAAATAGAGCCTTTCTCTGCAAGGTGTTTTCACACTTTGGTTTGAATGGAGATGGCTATCATGGCTTGCCATTGCCGTCCCATCCTCCTCCGACATTCTGTGTACAGATAGTTTGATGGGGCTGTACTACTACTCGCTTGTCTGTCCCTCTAATTTACTATGTCGTCCCTGCCCTTGCTGCTCGTAAAACTGAATCGTAGATAGGAGAACAGATAGTCGTAGAATTTTACACCCTGGATACTGACTCTGCCTCCTGAATGCACTGCACTGCTCTAATGTCTTCCCTCACACAACTCCACACAGGGAATCAAAATTTTGACCTTTTTTACATAAAACATAATTGCCTAGTTTACTTGGTCTGCTACTTTTGTCGCGACCAAGAAATTATTAAGAAATGGAACAAAATAATTTTAAATATTCAAAACATGAAAATAAATCAACTTAGTTCTCTCAGAACACAAGATTACAAAATATCAGGTTGAATTTACTTCCCAGACAAGATATGAACATCGAAAAGAAACCTTTGTTACCTTTGACTGTCTAGTTTTTTAAACTTTAAAACCAAAATATCAAACCGAAATATCCCCGAATTTTATTATTTGATTGCTATTTTCTTATGAAAAATGGAAGTCAAATAAAATAGGAGAAAAGTTTGAATTTTTACTTGAAGCCTGATGCGTGATGCTGTTGATCTTGTATCAATGTATGTTAATGTGGCGGACAAAATATCTTTTAAATAGGTTTTTAAGAGATTTTTTGAATAAAAAGCAAATAGGATTTTAAGGATGATGTCTTTTTTAGAAGAAAATGGACAGGAAGGAGAAAGGGATATTTTTTGTACCCTAGCTATTGAGCTTCAAGTTGCTTTCACGCTAAGCCAGTGCATTTGAGTTGTGCTGTGCGATGCAGTCTAGGACTAAACTACTCTTGTAACTTGTAACTATGTAGATGTACATTGTATTTATGTGTCGTGTATGGAGACGAGCAATGTATAGAGATGCAATATCTTCTGAGAAACTCAGAATGGAGTACAAGTTGGTAGTAGCTACATAAGTAAGTGTTCAAAGAACAAGGAAGATTTGAGATACGTGCATTAGAGTTTAGTAGGGCCCTGCCGAGTGTTGTATGGTGGGCATAAAGGAGGATGGAGCTGAGTCTGAAGGAGAAATGCACTGTCACAAAACTCATTTGAGTAATATAGTGAAGTATGATATCATGGTCCAACACGACACTCCAACTCCAACCTCCACCCGCTCATCTTCTAGCCACACAGTGGCTGAGACAAAGCTTAGCTAATGGTTAGTAAGTAAACTGCTCTAAAGGAAGATATAAATGAGAAACGAGGGATGCTCTCTCTTGTCTCTCTATCTCCTCTTCCCACAAATCCAGCTCTGAACAAGATGAAAAAAGAGTGCCAACTAAAGAGTTAAAAATGAATAAGAGCCTTTTGAGTTTAGGAGAACAATGCAAGGCACAGGAACATTTTTCATGGATTACTTTCTCCATGGCTCGAAGGAGATGTGAATGAGATGGCTCTATCTTCTATAAATTCCTTATACGCTGAAATAATGGACCTTCTTCCTCTTATTCTTCTTCTCCGTTGCAATTTCTCTTCAAATGACCTACCGATCTGCTCTATGCCTTAGCATGGCGTTTTTAGTATCAGCATGCTCCTTGTTTCCCTATTATGTATTCCACCATTCACTCATTCTGCGTTATAAATATTGTATAAAGTAATTACCCACTCAGGAAAATGATATTATCCGTATATAAACTATCTACGTCAAGATACTTAATAATTTGCAAATAATCTTGGAAGTTTCAACGAGCTAGAATTATTATTTTATGCAAACATCGCTTTCGCAGATTTTAATGTATATGTCCCTACTCCTGAGTACTACAGAATTGACATGACTGAAACTGAATGCGATGTAATTCTGATTGAATAGAAAATTGTACAAGAAATAATAGAATTACATAATAGAATGCCAAAATAGCGAGAACTATATAATTTTGGAAATAATGTAATTGAAGAGTATTCTTTAGATACTTCAGTGGTCACAATCGCAGTGTCAGTTTCTTTCATTAGTTATTTCATTTAGACTTTTCAGTTATCAGTCGTAATGAATATGTTGTATAAAAGTATAAGTAATGGAGGACTGTTAGAATATAGGAAACTTTTAGTTACAGTGGAATAGATAGCACATTAAATGTGCGAGTGCTGGAGCCAAGTTGTTAAGAATAAGTAACAGTTCGTGTGGATGTTATTGTGATTTGGAGAGGGGGATATATGAATAATTGATGTTTTTATTGGGTGAAACGTGTGACTTTTGTATGTATTTATGTGTGAGGAAAATATGTCGTCAGAATGCATGAGATGCTTTGAGAAAATCCTTATGACGCTTCCTTTATCTTCATTCTGAGGTAAGTAGTGGGCATTAGAATTCCTAAAATGTGGGATTTTATTGGTCGTCGGCTGTGTCGGTGAGAAAGAGCCGTTTCCACTGTGCGTAAAAGAACATGAAGTGCCTATTAGTCGTATGTATGTAGGTAGAGAGTCCTGTGATCAAGTCTTATGAGGTATATCCTAATGTAAGGCACTATAATATAATGTGGAGCAATATCAATGTATGTACTTAATAGCTGTAGCCTTTTCAATGGTGTTACATGTCCAGGGAGGGCGGGAGCGAGGATGCCAACCTGCAATGAGGTGACATGGACACACACATGAAAATGTTCAAAAATGGCTCCTGTCTTTTTTAACAGAACGAACTATAACAGTGAAAGTAGGAAATACCCTATCTACAGAATTACCCCTCTATAGAGGAAGTCCTCAAGGTTCAACTCTAAGTGCCCTACTATTTTCTATCTACATAAACGATGCTCCAAAAATACCAATCTTCTGTAACAGTGTTCTATACGCGGATGACTACTGCCTGTACTACTCATCAAAGAACCTAAAGCAAGCTGAGGCCTTCCTACAACAAGACTTAATCGCTTTGAATGAATGGGGCAAAAATAGTGGACTGGAACTGAATGTACTAAAAACTAAGGTTATGGTATTCTGTGCAACAAATATGAAAAAATCTGACATAAATA
>JAAAYG020051449.1:0-11228 GCA_009936455.2 Tomocerus minor
TTGCAATGGCGTTGCTACTTTTTGAGTTACTAATAGAGAAAATGAGAGAAAGATTTAGGGCACTTCATTCTGGGCCATCCTGTATATGTTCAGGCGAACCTACACCATGTTATGTTTATTTACGTTCATTAATGATTTTCTACATTCACGATAGATATATACTTTATCTTGCTTTTGACTCATCTCATGCACCTTACACCATTACTTATCCTTTAATGTAAATCAAGTTAGACTTCTCGGATTGTATGTTCGACAGGTAAAAACTACTTTTGTTTTACCATTTTGATGTTTACCTGTATTTTCAGAAATATGCAATCATTTATGCAGGAAACTTTCTTTTTTTAACAAGCAAAGAACTGTATTTTTTCTCTACACAGCACAGTGTTGAAAGTAGAATATTTAATTTCCGTCGCCTTTTGAGGTAGATTAACTTGCCAACTTTGCCGGGCAATAACTGACTTCTGCAAATGTCAACCTAGAAATGTGATGTTTTCAGATCTGGCTAGATGATAATGTCAGCATTTCAAAAATACCCCACACGAATCAGATTGTAAGAAAATAAAAAAATTGTTCAAAACTTTGTCGTTTGGTGCATTTTGCAGCGGCCAATTCTATGGGGGATTAATAGTCTGGAGTGCCGACTATTTTACAAATATCCCATGGCGACCGTCACAATGCCGGCCACTTCAGCTTCAAAAGTATTTATTACTATTTATATTCATCTTGGAGTTAGTTTTAATACAACATTAAGGATTAAGTACACAACTTTGTACAACACTAGAAATAGACCCGTATTAATTAGAAGAATTGGTCGACCTATAGAAGTAACTTTTATTTTCCGCAAGTCAAACATTGCGAACATAGGTTTCTGTGTTACAATAGTCATTTTGTTAAAAGCGGCCTGTTCGCTGTGTCCACACACATAATGACTTTTTGGAGCAAAGAATTCATCGGGACATGTACGGAACAAATCTTCCAAGATGGTTTGCCAAACGTCGTTAACAGATGTAGGAGCTGGAATCTTGGAATCTATATCAGGACGCATGCCGTCCTTGACTAAAATGTGACCAAGGAATCGAAAAGTTTCTGCACAAAAACACTTCGTCAATCGTTTCACTACCAAGGATCATCCATGTGGCAAATAACAGCAAGAATTTCACGCAGAATGTGGTTGATTCACTTTTGAAAAACTTCTGGGGTCGATGAGATTCCGTATGGCAAGCGTTTAAAACAGTAGCGGCCGTATTGGGTAATAAAAGTGGTCAGGAGCTGATATTTTTGTGAGAGCACAACGTACCAAAAGCTTTGATTAGAGTCTAACTTCGATTTGTATTTGGCCAAAGACTATTCATCGAGCTGCAATTTTTCAGAAAGGTTCCGGTTGCGTACGCCAGCAATAATTTTGTTGCCTATCATCTCATTCAGAAGAGTTCTGTACGAATAATGATGAGGAAGAAATGGATAGATGTGATGAACTATTCCGTCAATTCTCTTTCTAATAGAACTCGTTGTTGAAACTGCCCTTTCACAAATCGTGTTTCTCCTGACGATTAAATATTGTACAAAAGCGTCAACAACCTTTTGATATTTCTTCTTTTCAGCGTTAGTGATGTTGAAGGTCAGCATAACATCGTATTCCATGTCTACCACAATCTAGACAAGGGAAGCGACTTGGTCCACCTAATTTCTGTCCTTTAGCTACGAAACGACACAATATCTGTCAAATCGCCGGATCCTCTGTTGCCATTCCGAGCAGACAAACGTAAAGGATTCAGAACGGAAGTAACTGCTTCCATTTTACAGAAAAACAATTCTGGCACAAAACCTTAGTAACTTTCCAGTAATACTTCATATTAATCATCGGGCAACGATTACGGATTTTATGGGATAGTAAATACATTTTGGTACAAGGAGAAAAACTAAACGAAATAATTTTATGAGTTAGCAACGGAACTTAACATAATGTATCTATTCCTGTTTAGAATGCAAAATCTCATTCACAAAATACTGTTGCGGGTTGGTGTATTATTTGTAGGGCATATTTGGGGACTTTATGCTTCTGCCAAAATTAATAGTGCCACTCACGGTCCATTGCGACCGTGATAGTTAGGGCTAATGGGGGACTGAGCATATAAAAGTTCAATGGACATTAATAAAAATGAATGAATGTATCTTACGATACAATACGTAGAAATGCCTTATTTCTGTCCTGTCCAATTTTGCCCGTTAACGAAAAATAACACGCGCTGGCCGATGATGTGAATGCTGGCCACAAATAAAAAGGTCAATTAATAATCAATTAGTTCAACACAATTATTTCGTAATTATTATTTCGCCCACCTCTTTTCAATATTTTACACACAACAGTTTTTCAATGAATTTCAAACGGAACAGTGTTATTCAGAAAGATAAATAAAAATTAACTAAACGATACGTTAATTACCGCAATGGTACAAGGACGTTGGGCGATGGGACACTTCCGGTTGACGATGGGCTTTAGGTCACGACGACGGTTCCATCTTCAATTGCGCACTTATTTTCTTCTCTCCTTCTCCTTCCCACTCCAAAACTGCCTCCTTGAGCCGTTCACCTGGCTCTGCTCCCTGGGCTGATCCTCGTACTCGACTACCGGGCTAAATTCCATTCTTCCCTTTCCAAGTCTTCGTCTTTTATTTTAAGACACGTGAGCCATGATGGGCTCACTCAAATATGAAAGGGCGGGATGAATAAGGGGCGGGCTGTGCCTTAGCTCTTACTGTAAATGTAAGAATAATTTCTTGATGTATTTGTAACGAACGTTTGTACCGTTCACATAATATTTAATTATGTACTAGCAATTACCTCCTAGAACTAGTTGAGTCCCAGAACTAATTAAATATGCACCCCCAAATCCGATCTCTGACTGACTCAATTTGGGCACCTGAAAACCCAATCGATATTCCCTCAATTCTGTATAAATACGAAAGAGCCGATTTCCCTTTCGTTCACTCTCTGTTCACTTCTTCCTTTGTATATTATACTGTCGCTGAATAAAAAGAACTTATGACAAAAAATTCATTTTCTCGTTAATTATTTTTACATCCCCAAGGCTTTCTAAAAAACAGCCTTCATATATTGGTGGAGATGCCAAACGATCTTCCTCTCACAAATTAAAGAAATTCCGAAAATTTTATATTTCATTTTCAGTTGTTTCAAGTTGTATAAAATTTGATAAAAAAAAACTTTTCACTATGTGTTCGGCGAAATCTGTTTTCCTTGTTTTTGCTACGGCAGCCTTTACATACGCATTTTTAATCCTTTACCGAGAAGGCGGCCCCACCGTCATTTCTTTAATAAAAGACTCATTACCAGCGCTTAATTCGTCAACCAAGTTGTAATTCTACAGAGTGTTAAAGTGACAGAAGTCGAACCCCTCCTCAACTTACCTTACTACTGTCTGGATTTTCTCGGAACCGGCCAATTCGCGGACTTCCACACACATTGTAAAGGTAAGCAAAAAATCTCTCTGCATTTAACATATTCCCAATGTTTGGATTTACCCCAAGACGAGGTAACACACCCGACCCAGCACGACGGGTAGATTTGCAGAATGAGAATGAGGATGACGAACGAACACCGCCTCCACGACCTAGCAGGAGTCATATCCAACCCCCTACTTTTTTCGGCAGAGACACCGAAAATGCTAGGATTTATTTAGAGAGTTTTAATATCGCAGCACAAGCGAACAATTGGCAGGATAGAGACAAAGTTAACCAATTCCCCTGCTATTTACGGGGCAGGGCTCTGCAATGGTATCAAATATATAAAAATGATTTAGAAAATGCTACTCTTGAAGCTCCCACTTGGGAAGAGCTTGGACTCCAATTCTTAAAGGCATGCGGCAATAACTTAATTTCCCAAGGCAATACAAAGAAAAATAGATTCCTTTCGTAGACGTCCTTCACAGTCTTACATGAATTATTCGATATTTATCGATACATATAATCTGCAGATCTCTAAAAGTATGGATGAAAGAGACAGAATAAAAAAATATCATTCAAGGCATAGGTGAAAATGTCGCTTATCAGATTACGAGCGCCAATATTACGACAATGAGAGATTTAAGTGACTTTTTAGAACGTTTAGACAGTACTCGGCAACTTTGCGGTAGCACTACAGATACACGTGACAATTATGCCTTTCAAGCATTATCTTTGGAAGATAAACCCCCAAATAATAAGGTTTCTAATACCACCAAAACTATGATCAGTAAGTTAGACCATCAACCAAATGCATTTATGGAACATGAGAAACGTCTGCGGCAATTAGAAGAAAAGGATAAATTACGACATCGCCAGAGAGCTGACAACCGACAGAAAATTACCAATATTATCCCCAACAGACGCGCTTTCCTCGCTCTACCTTTAATTACAGATATGGCAATAACTCCTATAAACAATACTATCACCCAAGAGGATATTACTCCTATCAAAACCCTCGCCATTATTACCCACGACAACGCCAACCATTTCAATCTCAGTACCCACAAACACTATTGTGCTACAGATGCGGAAGCCCGGATCACTTTGTACGTGATTGTGACCAACCCCCATTACCACAAAATCAACAACATCCCCCGCTAAACCCCAATAAACCCACCACGACATTAGCAATCGAGGCACCATTTTCGGACGACATAATTGACCCTGCCATGCAAAACTCTTTAAACTACCGAAATCCGTCTCAAAAAGAGAGGCAGAGCACGGAGCAACATTAAAGACCTCTAAACCAGCTTCCATACTAGAGAATCGATATTCATATCATATTTCCACAGTCACGGATAATTTAATTAAATTGCCATGCAAAATTAATAATTCTAACGGAAATATACTTTTTGACACAGGATCAAATATTGATTTAGTCTCTGACAGATTTGTAAAGGAGAAAGACATTATGTTAACTTCCTCTATTATCAGAATATATGGTATCCAAAAACACACAAGCTAGCACAAATAAATGGACTATTTGCAAGATAGAAATCAACCCCAATATAGTATATTATATTAACGCTTTTGTCTTATATCATACTGCATTTGACTTCCTGATAGGACTAACAACGATGAAAAAATTAGAGATAAACCTGGACATTCATAATGATACGGTTCGTTGCGGCAATAATATATTTTGCTACGGTAAAAATTTTCCGACTACTACAAAAAACGCTACTGACAACCACACATTAGCCATCCAGACAATAGCAATATGCCCCCCTACCCCACCCAATAGCCCCATTATAGACACGGCATTAACACACACGGAAACTACAAATCCACTGGTTGAACACACGCCTTCCTTTTTGACTCACACCAGAAGCGAAACAGCAAACGAATCTTTACACCACCCCATTATTCATAAGCTTTATAATGCACAGATCATACAATTAGACCCCAACTCAACTACAAAAATACCGTTTATATTACATCAAGCATTACCTCCAGGCAAATATATTTATCTTGCTAACCCTTCCATTCACTCTCGTTATGTGGCATACAACTAGAACTTGAAATTTCCTCCAATATTACAGGACATATCTGACTACGCACTTATTCCCCCTCTATTCAATATCTACCTTTAAAAATATTATTAGGAACAGTAATTCCCATGCAAACGGCAGCTGACGAAAAAGACATCGAGGAAGCACCATGTAACGAAATAAGCAATGAACATATAGCAGAAATAGTTAAGGAATTTGAGGATACATTTTACGTAGAAGGACAACCCCTCAAAGTATCTAAGTTAACATGTGATCCGATACAACTAATTCCTTTTGCACAACCACGTAGAATGCAACCCTATCGCTTCAGTCCTATTGAACGGGAAGAAATCAATAAGCATATACAGAAATTACTTGATGAAAATATAATAGTAAAACGCAATACGTTATGGGCTTTCCCTTGTATTATGGTTAAAGATGCACATCGGGAAAATAACACTAAATCTTATCGATTTTGTATTGATTTACGTAGTCTAAACCTACTCATTCTTAACCCATTATGGCCCCTGCCATTGATAAAACATTTATTTCGCCAATTAGTTAATGCCAAAATATTTACTATGTTAGATTTAAAAGGCGCGTATCATCAAATTAATTTACCTAAAGAATCACAGGAAATAGTTGGTTTTATCACTGAAGATGCTACTTTTAGTTTTTGTAGAATTCCTTTTGGCCTTAAAAGTGCACCTTCGATTTTTCAAAAAATTATGCATGACGTTTTTGAACCATTTTTAAATAAATTCTTAATCATTTACTTGGATGATATCTTTATATATTCAGAAAATATGCATGACCATTTAATACACATTCGCAAAACCATGGAATTAATACGTAAATATCAATTAACGTTAAATAAACCTAAATGCCAATTCGGACAATCAATGATCAAATTATTAGGCTTTATAATATCCGAAAGAGGAATTTCCCCTGACCCAAAAAAGATTGAAATTATTACAAAACTCCCTCCCCCAAAAACAGCTAAAGAATTGCGACGATTTATTGGAATGACTAATTTCGTGAAGAAATTTATTCCAAATTATTCAAAAACATTAAAGCCACTAACAAAGATCTTAGAAAAAGATTCCCTGTTAATTTGGGAAGACATTCATCAATCTGCATTTGACCAACTCAAACAATCACTCACCACCCCACCAGTTTTGGCCCATTTTCACAAAGATAAAAAAACAATACTTAAATGTGATGCATCTCAATTTGCTCTGGGGTCCATTCTCATTCAGCTACACGATTCCGAAGAAAGGATAATACAATATTTGAGCAGGGTATTAAATAAACAGGAACAAAATTACTCCACCACGGAAAAGGAATTTCTGGCAATTAAATTCAGTGTTACTCAATTACATGAGTACCTATATGGAAGACGTTTTCCTACAGTAGTCAGACATTGTTAAAAACTCTGTAAGGACGTGGGGGGTCAGGGCAAAATCAGCTGGGAACAGAGATTATTTGGAAACGGCTTGTCATAAAATGACTTGATTTTTTCCTAATATTGTGTAAATATTTTTTTCATCAATACAGGACATGAGGGTTAGCATGAACATTTACATATATAGTTACTATTAGGTGTTAGCATTAGCATGCACACAGGGCTATTTTTCCAGTCAGCCATCACCCTGCAGTGCCTGAAGATACATGTAACTAGAAGGGCGCCGAATAGCGCAATCATATTGCATTTAAAAAATAAAGAAAAAAAATAGATTTCGAAAAATGCTTGTCCCATCACCCGCAATTGACCGCCAAGGGAGATTGGCAATTGAAGATTTGCTGCCCATAACGAAAATTTTGTTATTTAATAGTGTAACTGGTAAAAGCTAATGTAATAAAAATTTTTGTTATGGGTAGCGAATTTTCAATTGCCAATATTTCCCTTGGTGGTTAATTGCGGGGAATGGGACCAGCATTTTTCGAAATCTAATTTTTTTCTCTATTTTTTAAATGCAATATGATTGCGCTCTTCGGCGCCCTTCTAGTTACATGTATCTTCAGGCACTGCAGGGTGATGGCGGAGTGGAAAAATATCCCACAGTGGCATGGTGTTTTACATATAATAGTTACTATTAGATGTTAGCATGGGGCTTTACATATATAGTTACTATTAGATGTTAGCATGGGTATTTGCATTGGTGCTAGCATGTGTGTTAGCATGGGGCTATACATGTATAGTTACTATTATGTGTTACGTTGGGTGTTAGCATGGGGCTATACATGTATAGTTACTATTATGTGTTAGCATGGGGGTTAGCATGGATGACTTTGTGACAGGGTGAAATTACAACGTGACATGGCTTTAGCAAAGGGATTTAAAGAACACGTGATAAGCACAAACTTCCACCGTTTCTGTTTCTACATTTTTTTAAAATGTTAGAAGGGGTGAATTATTGTTGAAGGAGGCCTAGGGGCCAGTAGTCCTGGTGCCAGTTGTCCTGGTGCCAGTTGTCCGTTGCGCCAGTGTCCTGGGGCCAGTTCGCCGGACACGCACACATGCTTGTGTAAAAGTACCGATGCTACTAAGATGCATGTAGGGAGTAAATACTTATCATTGGATGAAATCATTATACATACTTTTAGAGATTTATATAATTACCTGTCTAAAAATTATAATATACAGTAAGGTTCACTACGTACGTGAAATCATAATATTTGAATATATATGGGAATATTCAGTTTTTAATTTCAATAAAGAAAGCAGAAACAAACCATTTCTATTCATTTTCAAATGTTATTACCAATAATATATATAATGATACTAGTTTCAGGAATATCAGAATGTCAATAACATGGGCATAACACAAACTATCATACTTTATAAAAAGTATTTAAACAGTAGCATTTACTTTTACATACATGCATTTAAGCAGCATCGGTACTTTTACACAACCATGCCTATTCTGTACATACTTATGTACTACCCACATTCTTTTACAGCAGCATCAACCCATGAGGAATCAAACCTTTGCCGAATAAGTACAAACAAAGTAAACCTACACAGTAATATTTCCCATATACTTTCAGTCTGTCAGCGATAATCAATACGCTCTTGTAATTCCCCCATTCGATGACGGATTCCATCGAAATCCAAGGCCATTAAATACTTTAGTCAAATTAAATACTGGTTAAAACCGCATACCTATGCACACTTGAGTGTTGTATTAATGCCCTTACACTATGCCCTTACATGCCCTTTCATAATCGATGAATCGAATCTTTATTGTGTAGAGAACAATAGCTTTTCAAACTCACTCCTCAATTTTGGAGATCACAGTGAAAATAAGTGTGTACTACTCTGTTGAATTGTTTATGACTTTTTGAAGCTTTAATTACATAAAGTTGACACTCACTACAGGAAAACAAGAGCGTAACAAATATGTCTGTCAACATGACATCCAACAAACAATTAATTTAAATAACCTAATTTTCACTCCCTAAATGACTTCTTGGAAAATTTTCCCCGTCCTGACAGCTTTCGGCTATAGTTTCTCGAAGTTATTGTAATGTTCACAGCGAAGCGTTTTTTCACTAATTGGCATATCATTTTAAATATCATATGATTTAGAATTTGTATATTTTAGGGTCATTATTAGCAGATGAAAGCTGTGTTTCATTCAAAGATGGACCTCAATTGGAGAAAAGCCTTCTCTTCCATCACCTTTTCAGAGATGAGCAACTCATAACTGTAAGCTTCACAGCGACGTGTCCACTGATTATAAAGTTCATCGAGAACCTTTGTATCATCGCCATAGACGTAGTCAGGCTGTTTTTGCATCCAGAAGCGACTGCGGGTCAAATGTTTCAAGAGTAGTCGGGAGTAGTGTAATTTCTCACAAGGATTATTAATCGCATTTATTGCTATCAAATTTACAGACTTAAAAGCAAAGCCTGAAACAACTTTGGCCATGTTCATCTCCAAGCGAGCTGAAAATACGAAGAAAATGCCCATTACCGTTTACATAAGCAATAATTGTAATTAATAATGATAAGACAAAAGAGAATTTAATTACCAATGTCAAAAGTAGCTAAACATTTGTTCGCCAAATTGAGACAGCTATAATAGCGACTCATAATCTTTTGAAAGACTTTAGCACTTTCTTTCGTATCAGGGATCAGTTTAGCACGGAAGTCACTTTTCATGAGCCAGCGAAGAGTCGCGTTGAAAATCAGAAAGTGATTTGGATGTAAAGGTTTCCCTGTATAATCGTCAATAAAGAGATCCAGCACATCATCATGCAAATCAGTGAAATCTCCAACCATGAAATCTTTAATGTGGTTTTCAATCAGCTCGGTTTTCTTTTGAATATCAGCTCCTTTCATATCAGCAGAGCATTCGGAACACTTCCACGAACAGGTAAAACTCGAGAGAGGGTCTTCGGGAAGCAGATTGCCTCTTTTGCATGAAGTACATTTGAAAGATGAAAAGAAAGTTCCCTCTTCAGTAGGATCCTCGCATCGGGAACACACGCATTCAAATGGCATTTTGTTTTCCAACATTTTTCTTCTGGATCCATTGCCGTAATTCAAACCCATACGTTTGTATGCCATGCAAAGGATCTCCCCTTTGTGAACAACCCGTGTGCAGAACATTAGTATTTTATAACGCGTCCCATCGGCAGTTTCTTCATTCACTAAAAACCATTCTAGGTTGGGAAAACATCCATGACTACATTTACCAGCAATTTCGAAGACAAAATAACCGCGAAAACTGAAAAAAGATCAAATAATTAAAATAAATATTAGGATTTTACATATGCGCCAGCCCAAAAATTTCAAATAATTATTTATAGGTTCATTATATTATTTATAGGTGCTAAAATTCGATGAAATATGTAGGTACTTATAATATGCATTTAAAACGCCCAGTTTTTGAGAAATGAAAGTTAGCAATAACGCTCAATAGCATTGTGGGGGAACATTCCACAATTCCATGAAGATCAATAATGTCTTTCTACATCAACAACTCTAGGAGAAATATAATTTCTCCCAAAAAAGTACATATTATTTCCATCTCATATTTACATGTTGGATGTTATGGGGCTCATTGAAAATAGCTGCCCTCCCGTAGCAACAAAGTAAGCCATATATAATATGCCAATAATATTATTGGTAAAGTCCTCCGAGATTCATTTTATGACTCATAGCTGTCTTTTTTGAATCTTTATTAAATATCTATGGAGATGTTCGTAACAGAAGGATTGTCGAAAAAGACAGACGGCTGTCTACGTAGCCCTTAATTTATAATTATCGAATAATATTAGTACGGTCTTATACCTGGCAATATATATATATATATATATATTGCCTTTTTTTATTTTGAAATAATACAGATTTTTTTTCCTTAATCCAAGCATTCAGGAGTGTAAAGTCATCCCTGATTTAATTCTAGGCATTTTGGTAGCGTAGTGAAAGAAATAATTTACTTAATTGTTACGCAAAGTTGAAAATGCACTGGTCATAGGATTATATTATTTATATGCAAATACTATACATTTAATCCAATCAATGTTCTGATGTTTGCTGCTATTGCATATTGCCATGCATAGATGTTCATGAAGTTCTAATAAACAATTTGTTTCATTTTGCATAAATTATATTTGTATTATACATACAATTTATCTGAATTTCAACTTTTTGAGGAAAATATGTGAAAATATGTATTTATCCAGAAAATATGTTCTTAAATATG
>JAAAYG020051460.1:0-11227 GCA_009936455.2 Tomocerus minor
TACCCTGTATTTAAGTGGATGCATGAATGTCCATATTGCAAAATTTCCAAATTCCCTACATATGGTACATTCAATAAAATATTATTAACTTACACTTATACACGCCTTATTCAATGATCATGAGGAAAATGAGAAGCAATTGTCGTCAAGAGGGCTGTCAAGATAGTCAAGATGTTGTGGACTATTGGAATATAAAAGAGAGAAATTTTTTTCGATGTCTTTATTACTTCTATTATTTGATTTTGTATTAGGTCTAGGATGGATGGTATTTGGGTGACGCGTCAGATCCGGAAAATATGTAAATTCAGATAGCAGTTGACATAAATAGCACGTGAAGAATTTAGCAAATAAATTCGATGTATTTGTAGTGGCTGGTTGTTGGTATGTGCGTGGAGATTGGCTGTTCGGAAATAGGCACTTGACTTGAATGGAATGAATGAGTGAATTGACAGGTCTGCCTCAAGAGTCGTTTCAAACTGCGAGATAAAATAAATTCCTTGAAAGGATGTATTACCTACAGAGATCCATGGAGATATATATGTTGATATATATTTGGATTCCATATGATCTTCAGATTGGAGAGGACAGAAATTGGAACTTGCATTTCCCATAAATAAGATGTGAGGATAGGAGAGTGCTGGATATCTGTACTGTTGCATCATTTTCTCCGCTTTTACTTTTCCCCAGATCTTCTCCAACTACCACCGGAGAGTTTTATAATAGTTAGCATTCCGCGTCTCGCTCCCACTCTTTCCGTCACCAGTCACCCCGCAACTTTTTCATCCGCCACACTTCGCCTCAGTCTCCTTCCTTCGCTTTGGCAATTGTACAAGAGATTTTCTATTGATTTTCGCAGTGTTCCCCGAGGAGCGTGGCGTCTCGTCCCGTCCTACAAATAAACCTTATACATACCCTTGTTATAGCCGAAGACAGAAGACATGCCATCCGGGCATCCTCTACAGGACGGAACAGCCTACCTGCTTTTGGCCCACATGCTGACATTCCACATACTTTTAAACCGAATTTTACACACCAACTACCATTGCGGCCATATGCGGAAGAAAATAAATTTTCTCTACTAGTTTTCTCTCCATTGGCTATCTTCCTTTACACTTTAGCATCATAGATTATGTCCCGAGTTCCCAGTGTGTTGTCTGCTTATATAAACACTGGAACTACTCTGCACTATGTGCAAACGAAAATTTATCCTTATTTAGTTTTTTAGTTTATAACACAATAACTTCTTAATTTTATTCTTCCTTGTTATTATTAACAATAAGCTAGTGGGAATTTTTTCAAAGTTTTCCAACATTGGCACAGGAAAACTGAAAGGAATATTAATTGAGCAAAAAGAATAGAAATACAATCCTGGAATGCCTTCTTTCAATCACGTTTCGATAAATGATATTTGAACCTTTACAATAATATGTATATATACTCTAATCACAATGTAAATAATGCTAGGGTATTACACGGAACGAACTACAATTAAACTACAAATCCATCGCAAATTGCATTCTTGAAAAGAGAACAAGTAGCTACTGATTGTTTCTTGCGTTTATTTAGACAGAGTTATTCCGCATGGCGAAAAATGTACTTATACCACTCAGTTTTGTTGTTAAGATGTGCACAATGTCTAATTTTCTAGTATATGTCCTGTAAAAACCTCAGAAGACACGAATCAGAAGATATTATCCTTTGACATAAATGCTAGATAATAAATAGAAACAGAATGTTGGAAGTCTTTCTTTATTCTTAAGGCCTGATTGAAATTACAAGTTTGAATATTCGCAAATTGTAATTTTTTAAACTTAAGGCTTACAAAGAATTTTTTATTCCTTTACTTCATGCATATTAGTAGGCATAACACAAAATAACACAATACATCATAATGATAAATCAATGATCATGTAGTATTAATTCACAATGATACAATTTAGAGTCACAAACGAGTACTAAAATTCAAATCTCTTGTGGATTAAGGAAATTATATGTATTTGTTAATTTGAAATGATAGCTACTACTGCTATCACGCATTGGATGTTTATGTACACAGATATAATACAAACAAAAAATATGAGTACTTTGGCAAATATGTACATTAGAAACTGAACATAATATCTGATTGAATAATAAGGTAATAAAATTGGAAAAGATGACGTGGATATTCAATCCCTTGGAGAGATGATGTAGATCTAGATGACAAACGAAAGAGAAATTGCCAATTTTTGTTGGTAATGGAGTTATACGTAGTTTTTAATGAAAGCCTTGTATCTTCAATAGCTGTAAGCTAATTTTGTTAGATGATTATGCCTTGGTCTCCTCTGTAATAAGATTATTTTGTCTGGACAGGTCCGGGGGTTGTGCAGTCACATTGTTCAGGTAATTGAATGCTAGTAGATGAATAAAAATTTGGTACCTAATGTAGAATTTCGTAGTACTGTGACAGTAAATCAATTACAAGATTAAGTTAGTTTCGATTAGGAGAGATGAAGAGAAATTTACAGTTGGCTAACTGGATTGAATGGATTGTATTTGTGCAATCAGTCTCCCTATTCACTTGCTCCTGCATTGTACTTACTAGTAATTTAATACAATTTCTCCTTTCTTACAGACCATTATGGAATTTCCGAGGACGGAATAAAACCCCCGTAATAAAAGTGGGCGTTTCTATACCTCATACGTAAGTACCTGTAAAATTAAATCCATTGTTCTGTCAGGAACATCTTCCATTGCATTCAGTTCAGTTACGAATGAACGAGCATTTAGATTTCATCTCCCATCTCATCCAAAATCTCGTAGATAATAAAACTCTTTAGTGACATGACAGGGGATATATAATCCATCCTGCGCAATTATGCAATTCACGAGGAAAAGAATTAAATTACAAACGGATTTCCCTTTTATTTGTCAACTTGTCATGTGTGCTCAATGTTAATTATCTGATCATGCAATGAATTGATGCGGAATAATAAAAGCATATATACAGTTACAATAATAAGATCTCAATTCATGAAAATAAATCCGAAAACGAAATTAGCTAGAGTCTATTATTACTGAGCAATCTTTTGTCAATAATAATATTCTTATTTATCTTTAATCATCTAAATAATTCCAAAAATGTCTTGAAAAGAAGTCGTAATTTTGCTTTTATTCCCATGATTGGCACTTGCCAAAAGCTCTTGGACAATTTGCAAATGTGCTCATTTTATTATTCCATGTAAATGTCTGCACTGTGCGGATAATATTACTGATTTCTCATAAAATGTGTAGTGGAGCATCTGCTGCGTACTTAGTTCTAGTACTTAATGCTAAAATAAATATGATAGGAGGATGGCTAGCTGTGTGTGTGTATTCATTACGATTAGATATTAAGTTTCTTGGGAAAATGAGTCGTTTTATTTGCCTAAGAGAGCAAAAGGCTTAGACAAAGGAGACTGCGGAATTAGTCGGATGAATAATAATAGTTCTAGAGTCCGGGAGATTAGGGGTTTGTGCCCTAGGGATTAGGCACAAAGCGTCCTCATCCACTTTTCTCTTAAATTATGTTCCCTTCCAAACTCCCATCCTCAATAATGTGCTCAGTAAATCTGAAAACTGAGTCTAGCGAGAGGTATTTAAGGATTTCCCAAGATAGAGATTATTACGGCAGTAGTGGAATGTTCACGTACACGGAAAATGTTGTTCAGCATTTAAGTAGCAACTCCCATTAAGGAAACAACTATTTAGCATGTCTTACAGATTAGGCTACAAGATATGTAATCTTATGATGAAAATATCCTTTGCTCAAACCTCCTTCACTTACCTAATAGAATAGCACAGCCCAAAGCAAATAGTAATTAATTCTAATTGATGTGAAATATTTATCTTCATCTATTTTCGCTTTCTTTTCTCTAAAGGTCATTTCTCACATTTCCCAAGGATTTATTTTGTGTGAATTAACTCGTTACCTGCTTCATCTAGGTCAATAGTATGCACTTTATCCACCAATGCCAATTTCTACTGTGAAAATGAGTCAGGAAAAAAATTTGATTCAGATTTTTCTAATTTTTTAATGCCTAAAAGCAAGTTGAACCCTTCCTTTCTCTCTTTACACAACGACGCAATGGCTGACAATATTAACACACGGAAATTATTCACTTGTACCAGCAAAATGGAAATTAGTGCTTACTGCTTACTCAAAGTTTTCAATTAAAATAGCGTGCAGGGACATTTTTCTGCACATGACATGCTACAAGGCTACAATACAAGAATGTCACTTGCCACGTGCGATACCATTTTCTCACTATATTATTCTATGAGCTATATGTTTTTTTTTCAACATAAATTCCATTTATGCAAATACATGCTAATTAGAAATTAGCACAGCTATGCATTACGATGCTTTACATTAGTAACGATTTTCAAATAATTTTGCTAGTTGACTCACTATTTTTTTTAGTAGATATAATGTACTTTCTATCTGCATACAAGAAGACACTATAGATATATATATACATATATATATATGCCTCTGTCCTTCGTTCTAATAATACTACATTTATATATCATCATAAGTAAATATGTCGTCTGATTATTATTCATCTCGCTACTTTTCTAAGTAGTTCGCATTCTGATCCCAAAAGTATCCACTGTATAAATACTAGATAGCTCTTTGCATTCGTCGAATTACCTACTTTTCCTTTCCAGGGATTTGATTCTACTGGCTCTTTTTAATTTCCTTTGGGAAGAATGCCACGTGGACACTCTTATGAATACAAATCTGACAGATTGTTGTTTCGGTTGTACTTTAAATGCTATCTGCCCCTCTTTTGCAAAGAACCATGCTTATTATTTCAGGTTAAACAATACGGTTTCATTCTAATTCCTAATTTGTTCAAGTACTTATAGTATACCAATAGATAGACAGTAGGTCAAGTACGTTTAAGATTTGTCATTTCATTGTCATTCCTACAAAATTCAAAACAAAAAACTTAGTTGGAATAAGTAATTTCATTGTCCAGAGACAACCCCGGGTTTATATTTGTTAAAAAGACGATATTTCCGAACATTTTTATATCCTCTTAAGTTATCTAAAGAATAAAAACCGTTTATCTCTAGACATCACCATCTCAGGAGTTAGTGCATTCTGTGGTAATAGTAATACGTTTTGATAGTTATCTAATATATCATCTTTGAAAAATCGTTAAAATTGATTATGCAAAGTATTATGGGTAGGTATTAGGTAAAGGACCATATCTCACTTATCGCAGAAGATAATTCGATGGAAGAAAGATCACGGATGGAGGGGATATGAAATCATGATGGCTCTGCCTGTGTGTCTGCTGCGGGAGGAAATTGTAACGCGTGGTGAGTTTGTATATAAAGAATGACACTTGTCTAAATTATTGAGCTGACTGCAGCAAGTTTTCATATCCTATAATAAACTGGCTCCATTATATAATAATGTTGAGTTGATGTTGAAAATGGTATGGTAGGTGCCATTATCTACATTACATGCAGAAACATTAACTTGCGACAAGACAAGGAACATAAACCAAGTGAAGTTAGTGCACCATGACCATGACCAAACAAGAAATTGAACGAGAAGAGACAGAAAGAGAGAGAGAGAGAGAAAGAGAGGAGTGTGTAGAATTTCGACTACATTTACAGTCCTTTCTTGCAATGGAATCTAGTAAATTCTGAGAAAAGCGATTTGCAAACATAAGAGATAGAGTAGGGCTCATGCTGTGTGGGGGTGAACTCAGCAGCTCACAATCAACTTTGACTTGTCTGTATATAGCCCAACAGTCTGTCTTCATCCTCATCTACAAATAATATTATGCTACACACACAAATACAGCAATAGTCGAGTTACTGAGAGAGAGAGAGCCTTTCCCTTCGTTTATTTTGTAAGATAAGTCACATAATGCATCACATGGCCGACACCATACTACAGAAATCTCGCTCAGCCTCTTAGCTTCACTTCCCACATGTTTGCTTATACAGCACAACTTCGCCTTACACATATACATACTCGTAGTAAACTTATCCTTCCGGTTCCCTTACGTACTACAGGAGAATCTTCTTCAACCTTTTTTCTTGGGATTCCAAAGAATCTTTGCCAAAACTTCTGATTTTGTTGTCGATAGGGAAAACTGTGTACACGGAATATGTACAAGAGTACTTATCCTGCCCAGTGAGGAGGAAGGATGAATGAGTAACTTTAGTTTACTTTAACAAGAACATCACATATACTTTCCCTTAAATACTTGCTGTATCTTTACCATTTTTACTTGGAATAGGTTTCTGTTAAGCAACTATAAGAAAAAAATGAACTTGAGTTAAGACAAAAGACTCATCCTGTACAAACTAACTTTCACGTGTGTACCGCAGAAACGGCTCAAAAGAACAACATGAAAGGTTGCAAAACATAATTAATACGCAATATTAACCTTCATGACCTCAAGTAATTCCTTTTTTAGACAACATTTAATGTAATTTCATATTTCGTAATATAATTGTCAAGCAGTGAACTGATGGTTCAATGGCCTTCCAAAAAGTAAACGAATTTTATTTTATGTTGCCTTTTTTAGCTAATGGGATTTGTAAAAAGTAAGGGATATCCTACGGAGAATTAATGAACTCCGTGATTTTATTTTTTAGAATATTTCTCTATTTTTTTCTAAGTTTTATCATGATCATTGTTAATTATTCCGTTGAACTGCTCAGAAATATTTATCTAAAGTATTTCTACGAGAATATTCGGAAGATGTTTACAAAGTTACTTTCAAAAGTTGTTTTTATAAAGTAAACTTACCAGCAGGTAGAAAGTGACAGAAAGTAAAGTGTATAGTAGTTGAATCTTAATTTTTCGGTAGAAGAGAATTAATGTGGACAACAACAACAACACTTATACTTATAACATAATAACATAATATTATCAGATATAAATGCGCAATAAAATTATTAAATAATAAATATAGCACTTGAAGTTGAGTGCAGAGCTTTTCGTTGAAACGCATTTGGAAAAACATCCCCAACCTTATGAAATCTTGCATGCAATAATCTATAATTAAGCAGGTATCTTATGAAGTGATGATGTATATGCTATATAGTAGCTATAATCCTGTTATATTGTTATATATATAGTTGGTAAAAGTGTGTTTTAGAATTTTCTGTGGTTTCTGTGGGAAAAGATAGGAAGTACTTGCCAGTCACCCGTGAAATTGTGCGACCTACAAAGTTATATACCGCTGAACAACTTTTGAGTGCCTTTATAAGTGTTTTCGGCTAAAAAGTATATCGAAAAGATTCAATTCCCAACACATTCTTCGTCAACTAGCGAAAATGCTCATTGGTATTGCACTCGCAAAGCAAAATACAATATAGAAAGGAAGTAAACAAGAGAATAGTCTGAGACAATCATTTCGGGTCAACTCTTGCGAAAAACCACCAGCATCTAAAATATACAGACTTATAACTAGCTCTTGTTCACTGAGAGGCAGAGAGGATGCAGGAGAAAGTTCGCAATTCCTTCTTGTGATCTCATCAGCAAATTGAATCTATAGTCTAGCAATCCAAAAGCATGCAACCATTTTCAGTGAATCAAGAAAAACGGCATCTTCAGATCTAAAATTGCATATTGAGTTCCACCTCCCTCCATTCCTTTTTATCCCGTTTCATTTCCCCTGTCTTATACTTTTTTAGAATAAAACCTATCCCAACTTTAGCAACAGCTGCCAAATTAATCCCATTGTTTTTACTTCTTAATGTCTAGTTGATGTTTATCTGTGGGCAATTCTACTGTAGACTGCCTAAAAACTAAATTTCATCTCTCCCTCTTTTCTCAATATACCGTTGTTTATTTTGCAGAGAAATCTTTGTTTTTCCCTTTTCTAAAATTCCACAAAATAAAAGCATGCCAGAGGAAAAAAGAACAATGCAAATTGCAGAATAAAAGAATCCTCCATGAGCATTCTTTCCTAGGTTTACTAAAAGAAAAAGGAAAAGCATCCGTTTTCTTAAATACCCCACATAATTGCGAAATAAAACTGTAGATTACAAAATGAATCCACAGAATATCTGCCAGGTAAGTGAATAGCATCAATCCAAGAAATGTTTTTCATAAAAAATGAAAATGATTTCTAAAATTCAGGATTTACTAAAGAAATTCCCAGATTACAAGGCTAATAAGAGAATTATGTGTTTACAGCGAATATTATTCTATGAAAATGATAATTTTCCTTTTTCCTTGTGTGATTTTCATTCCTCGAATGTGGGGGTGTAGTTTGAGAAGAGATAATTTAATTAATAAATGTAAAGCGTGGCCACTTATTATGAAGAATGGTTAATTCGTCGGAATACGTATGCAAAGTAGTTGGATAAAAATATTCCAAGTAGTTCCAGGCCCTTGTGCTGCGTCATTTACACTAACAGGGGATTCCGGTGGATTTGCTCTGCTTTGGTTTTTGCTTTGGTTTGGCTCGACCAATAGTTTTCCTGTGCTTGACTCTCTCTTCTTTGACTATGCCATGCAATGGGTCTTCTAGTGTGTAAGAGAGAGAGAGAGAGAAAGAAGAGAGTATAGTTTGTCGGTGTAGGACGTTCAAGGATGTGAGATGTGATGTGATAGAAGTATTTGGAGCATTCGCTTCTGGACTGTCGTTCTAGTAGTTGTCTTGCAGAAGAGTTTCACTGGAATGCTCTTCTTCGAATCTCAGAGCCTACAATTCTCCTAGACAGAAACCACAGTATTTAATATCCGACATATGAACACAGAGCATTGTCAGCGAAAACCAATCACACCTTTACAACAACAACATTCTAAATACATCTTCCCTCTACTACTGTGCAATTTCTTTTTCTCTGTTTCAGTTACATTACTTACATTGGATTTAGAGGATTAGGCCGGCTACTGATTTCCTTCCTTCCATAAATAAAACTGCAGCGAGCAAATGCCATTGTACTTTTTTCCGCCTGAAACATAAAAACACGCGATTTTCCTATTATGAACTCTAGTACTATAGTCGTCGGTGTTTCCTTTTCGCTATCATTGCAAGGTTCAGTGCCATCATAAACGAAACCAAAATGTCACAAACAGTAATTATCAAGGTGTGAAAATAGACAGTAACATAAAGTGTCACTTCATTACTTCGAGTGATTGACTGGGTGTCATGCGGGCAGTTACAGTTTCTCTAATTGCATAGGTGTTTTCTTCAACTCCTTTTACTCGTCCCTCTCCATCAACTACTCAACAAAGTTCTCCTCTCTACTAATGCTCTGACACTTGACAACTTCTTACACCAAATGCTACCATAGCTAAGCTAAGTAAAGAAACTTAGTGTAAAACGAGCCATCCTCACATTACGACAAGGTGAAACGATTAAGTAAGCAAAATAAAGTAAACCATCTCAAAAACTTCTCCATCTTTTCAAGATTGCCTCTTGTGTCAATCTAACGCATCTCTCTGTGTACCTATTTTACATCATAACTTTCAACTCCACACTGCATTTATTGGACACACATCAAATTGGGACAAGGATAAAAACTACTTCACGAGAAGAGCAACCACATCCACAGAAAAGTAAACTTTTGTCAATTCTATATATCTAGAAGTAAGAGCATTATTATCACGCATATTCTTATTTTCCACTTTTCCTTCAGTCATATCATAACTGAAAAGAGACAGAATTTTCTCTGGCTTTGCAAGCAAATAGAATGCAATAATAACAAGTATTTCTAACCGTTTTAACTCTTAACTTTGTGTTTTCACTGAGAATTTTCCGTTTTCTCATCGTCTATCTCCTCAATGCATATACTACAGAGGTGAAATAAAGGGTATCTACGATTATATTCTTTTCGTACTTATATTTCTACACGATTGCCACTTAAATTGAAAGCATTTTTGGGGAACAACTTCACGTATTTACCTAAAACTTTGCCCTTGTCATTGAGAATTGTAGGACAATATTTTCCCGACTACACGCGAGGCAAATAAAATGCTTAGCTTACTCAATTTATCGTGGGATATTTAATTACTAATAGTTATAAGCATCATTTTCATTGTGGCTGAAAGTTTTACTGCTAACGTTTGACCATCCATTCACAAAAAAGACTTTGATTGCAATTTTCAAATAGACATTAGAGCCATTATTAGTTATATTTGAGACTTGATACACAGAGATACCTACAGTAAATTGAGTTCGAAAGAATAAGAAAAGTATCTCGCTAATTTCTACATGAATTCATGTCAGGTAAGCAAAATAAGTTATCTCACTTTGCAAAGAGTTTTTCAGCATCTGGCAATTAATTAGAGAGTTGAGACACGGAGATACCTGCAGTAAATTGAATTCGAAAGAAAATTATCTCGCTAATTTCTACATGAATTCATGTCAAGTAAGCAAAATAAGTTATCTCACTTTGCAAAAAGTTTTTTAGCATCTGACAGTTAGAGTTAATTAGAGATTTGATACACATGGAGATATCTACAGTAAATTGAATTCGAAAGACAATTATCCCGATAATTTCTATATCAATTCATGTCTGGCACCTAAGCAAAATAAGCTATCTCACTTTGCAAAGAGTTTTGCAGCATCTGACAATTAATTAGCCTACTTATTGCATTAACTTTTCCAGGAAACGCATTTTCGGATGATAGCTAGCTATTCTTGGGATGGTAAATCAACAATTAGCTGCTGGTAATTCTCATAATTTTAATAATGTGTTCGTGACTTTTAGAAGTTAGAGGGAGGGAACTCCTTGGGTTAAAAATACATTGCTCTTTGATGCAAATCCTGAGAGATTGAAGAGCAAAGTCGCAAAGAGAACTATAACCTAAAGTGGTTATAATTCCTCTGCTCAAACTTTTAGCCTTTTCCAAGAATCAAATGACGGAGAATAAATTAAGTGCTCTTGTATATATTTTTAACCAATATCGTAAACCGGGAAAAAGTCGATGGAAAACGTGAATTTATTGAAATGGCAAGACTTATTTTAAAAACTTCGCATTCTGTAATATGACTTTGAAGCCATCTAAGTGGTAAAAAGTTTTCTTGTCCCATTACCCAAATCTCAAGCATTTACATACTTTGCAAATCAAACAAGTTTCAATTTATTTCTACATCTCTTCATAATAACTACAAATAAAATTGACGAGTCCCGACTGAAGAAAAAGTTACGTGCTTCTTAGTATAGCCAACTTCCCGAGAGTTACACCCTACTCTTCTTATTGCTCTTTTAGTTAGGG
>JAAAYG020051471.1:0-44078 GCA_009936455.2 Tomocerus minor
CTGCTACTGCGTCGATAGAGACGCAGCAGGGAAAGGAAGGAATGAAGACTGATTTAATTAAGAAACTCCCGTTTGATTACTCTTCGGCTGAGTTGACTTTATTCACTTTACATTGTTTTCTTTATCGATGTATTATGTCAGGCAGTTTTGCGTACATTCAGAATTTTCAGATAATTTCATATCCAGGTTTGGAATATGAAACTGTAATGACCCTCTTTCAACCATATATGTGTCATGTTTGCATTAGTATTATTATTACGAGATGGAATGTGAAAGATATCTGTGTTATAAAAGAGTTTCTCGATTTAGATGACGCCTTCACGCTGCACTGCACTTTATTACATGCGAAATAGTGATTATAGGAAATTGATGATTATTATGGGTAATATGGGAAATTCTTGTGAATTTCGAATATGTTGATCATGCATTTAGTACAGTCAAAAGTATTGAGTGAGCATAAGTTGTTTACTAAGCTTGCTTTTATTTTAAATAATTGTTTAATATGGCTGTTAGAAACAATGAAAGCATCTCATCAGAATTTCTCTTTCCCTACTCTAAATACACACATAACAGTAATAAGAATGGCAAATCGTAACACAAACTTTCACCAAACCAAAATCGTGTGCATTTGGGTAAAAATATATCGGGAGAGGGAAAGTGCGATGTATTAGAGTGCCTGGAGGTCATTACTACTTGCTGAACGTAATTGAAATAAGAAACTTCAGTCAAACATTACACTATCGAGCTGAAGTTGACTTTTCAGTGAACTTACTTGTTTGCATTCTAAATCACTCGGAATTTGTGAGTCTTATAGATTCAATCAATTCTGTGTACTATGTACACAGTGCTTACAGAAAGTCTTGAGAGATTAATTCCATGAGCTATACCAAGAATTTGATCTCGTACAGAGTAAACTATTAATCGTACCGTTTGTTATTGCTTGTTTCGCTAGAGAATAATTTACGAGTCCACCAAAGTTCAATGTGCCAGGTCAATGCAAGCTAAATTCAATGACAACTACGTCAACAGTTCACTCTCATTCATTGCCACTCTGAAATCTTAGATCGCTTTCGTTTGAGTCATGCACAACTGGTGTCAAGTCAAACTTTAGTCCGTTTCCATGATCTATTGTCCTAGTCCCTGACTCCCAACTGCCTAAATTTATTTAATGCAGGTGTTCAGCTGTTTAACAACGTAATTGGATATAATCCGTTATTTTAACCGGCAACTTAAACTTTGGATTGCTATACATAATTTTATAATTATATTTTGCTCTACAAGAGGCTGCTTCTTCGTGACGAAATGAATAGTTCCATAAGTAAGTAGTAAGTATATAGTACCATACCATGCGCAAATTAGTTGCAATAATATGGAAACTACATGAACATGAAACTGCCTAGTGAATTGAATTTGCTAAAAAGTTTTAATTAAATATTTTTCTAAGGATAAATTGTAGCTCACATATTCAACAGTTTCTAACTGGGAGTCAGTCACCTTTAAAAAGTCAGGAGAAAGTCAAGATATGACTGTGAGGTCTGTATGATGAGCAACCTCTTGAATTTAGAATAAGTGAAAAATGAAGTAGCTAACTGTTCCGATATTATTATTTATGCTAAAAGTTTGTTAACTTGTGCTTTTAGTTAGTTTGAATTGTGTTCGTTTAATTTCTTAGGAAGTGATTTTTATTTGGGATTTTATAGAACAGAATTTGAAAGATGAAGGGTTGACGCTGGAAATAAGTAAACCGACAATGAAATAACTTTTAAAAATAGTTTTTACTCGTCCGTGTGTTTTTGTTGCTTTCCTGACTTTCCTTACTGCTTTAAGGTTGTTTACTTCACTAGGATTGTACTTAAAGCGGATATTACTTATAACCTCAACGTTGCCGTTTCTGTTGCTCGTACGTTATATGAATTCAACCCATACGACTTGAATTTATAAGCAAAAATAAGTGCTGTTAATTTAGTAATTATTTGACATTAAATTAGTAATTAGTAATGCTATTTAGCGTGTGTAATGTATACATATATACATAAAGCATAAAGCACAAACACATTGTACTATTGTACATGTACTGCACTGGGTTGTAGGCAAAACCTATGAACAACGGCATCGTATAGGTTTAAGTAACATATAACGTTAGTAATAAAGTCCTATTGATGTAACGTCACCTTACAAGTACCATCCTAGAACCGTATTTGTTATCTTGTTTTTCTTTATTACTGACGTCATTGGATTTCGTGATTCTTTTCCTATAGAATTTAAGCGTGGAGTTGAATTCAAGTCTAGTCGTCAAAAGATTTATTGACAAATTCAGTAATTGAACTGGAAGAAACTGGAGAAGAACTATTAGGATAAATTAAAATCCCTCGTAACTGATGTGAACTATCTTTGTAGAAGAGAGGAGTGGAGTCTACGTATAGCTCGTTATCCGTGCTCATGCAAGCAACTTTTCTTTCTCTATTAGTTTGCATATTGTAGGGTTGTCTTTTGAGTCCGAGAGAGAGAGTTATGTCTAACTGTGTTATATGTAGGTACTTGATATTGATGACATGCGAAAATTAGCTACTTCTCTACTACTTTCCTTTCACTTTCATTGTTATGAGTGGGGCGAGATATATTCTATGGAATCCAAAAGCACAGCAGTGATAGTTCGTAAGGAAATGGCAATCAAACTCAAATGTTAGTGCTCTGCAGAATATAAGTACAAAAGTCGTATACTTATCGTCAGTTCTTCTGTGAAAATACAAAGCCTTTCATAGAATAAGGCTATTTACCTATATGTTCAAGAAATATATTCATAGTAGACTAGTTGGAGAGGCTAGACACTAAGTAGAGTAGAATCCGTATATGAAAATGTGTGAATGCAGAATACAAAGTTTTCTCTATGTGAGGATTTTATGTGAAATTGATGTTTTCTACTGTTTTTCATTGCAGTTCGAGACTCTGGCTTTCCTCTGGGTCCTGCTACTGTTCGTGGTGGCTGGGAACTCTGCTGTGTTGGCAGCTCTGATGATGACCAAAACACAGCGGAAGTCCCGCATGAATTTTTTCATCATGCACTTGGCTCTCGCAGGTTAGATTTCACTTTCTACTTATTTATACTGTTTGTTTTACTACGGGTAACGTGAAACTATGTCTTAGGCCTATACAGATAGGGAGAGGATGGTCAACAAGACCTATAAAACAAGACGTACTTTACATCTGCTATGCTTGATTATCCATAAATATCAGTGTCTAACCTTTTAGCATGGCTCTTGAATTTTGTCTGGCTATATAGAGCGAGAAAATAAGTAGTACAGAGTTTTACCTCATCCTCATTTGCATGTGTACCTAAGTAGGTTATCAATTATCATAAAATGTTCATCTTCAGTATTCATTGGAGTCTAATTTTAACTCTGCGTATCTGCAGTAATCTAATCCACCATCCAGAATTATCTTCTCTAGTCCTCCAATAAATCCTGGCAGATATTTACCAGCATCATTTTATATTTATATGCACCAGCATGGCATAACTCGAACTCCTTTATTTACAGTTATTGTATTAAGATTGATTTTTTCTCAGTGTCATTCGGGGAAAGTGGGTAAGTTTTTGTAACTTTCCTCTGTGTCATTGTCCTTATCATGTAGTAAATCTATAAGTAATGAAATATTCAAAGAACTACTGTAATATCTTTGTGCAGTATACATATAAGTATCTGTATTATAGACTGAGGCTATTCATTTCTGTAAATGTGGGTTGTTAGTGTTCTTGCAAAGGGAAGTCAAGGCAAAGCTAAGCCACGTGCAAATAGCCCTTTTGAGAGAAAACATCTTTCTACTTTCTGCTAACTTGTTTCTAATAAATTTTGTGCACAAAGCCAAGCGCCATGAAGGGACGATATCCCTGTCTTGTTTTTGTCTTATCCTTATACTTTAATTTCCTGCTCTTTCTTCCTATCAACTATGGCTTACTACACAATAACATTTGTAACACAAATACTTTTGGCTATACTGATAAAAAGAGAGCTTAAGAAGAAGAGATGTTCGAAGATAACCAACCTATGTTGTATTTATAACAAAGTTTTTATCCTTGTGTGTATTGGCTCCGCTCTTTTCAACTCTGGCAATTTTTCCGTTAAATAATACAGTCTTGCTGAGGTGAAACAAAAAGAGAAACTTAACTTTAGTTAGACTCTCTCAGACTATAATGTCTACGGAATATCGGTGGTTATCTTTAAGTTGTTGTTAAATAGGTTGAGCATGAACTCCCACATCCAAACAAACAAAGTCTGCGAAAATATAACAAAATGGAACAGAATGTACAGCAAATAAAGCTTTGGATTTTGAGATTTCCCCGGAAAAACTTTTAGTCTTCTGAGCCGACAATAAGTTATCCGGGAAGAAAGCAGGTAGTTGAAACTATCCATTTGTAAAAGTATCGAAATGTCTTTGGAAAAGTTCATCGTGTCGTAAGTGAGAGGTAATGTTATTTCAGAATTCGAAATCTTAAATTGATCTCTTTCCGAAAGAGCTTTCCTCCATAAGGTTTAAGCCGCTGTTCAAATACAAATAGGTGACATGACAGTCGTACATATTGTTCGATGTGTGCAGTTTGACAGTTTTTAGTGTTGAGATCTCTTGAATTTTCTTTTACTATTTCCATCCATCTAACTTTAAGCTTTCTTTGGCAGTTGGACTATAGAGCCCCTATTTGTACAAGCGTGGGAGACCTCAAAAGGGGAAAGAAAATAGGCATTTGTAGAATTTGATGAACTGTAATGATCCAACTATGAATATAGCTCTAAACGCTTTTCTCCCACCACCATCCACAGATATCATACTGGTTTTCGAGGTTTAGGCAACCCAGGTCAAATACAACCAAAATCAATATATTATCTACTTAGAAATGACTATAGAGAGAATGGGCGCATTGGATTAGAATGCGAAAAGACAGAGGAGATCGAGTTCAGTGATGCATAGCATTGCATTCCAGATATAGCAGAGGTAAACAAACAAACTTTCCCCAACATCCATTCACTTACTGGAGATGAGGCTTCCCCGATTTTCCGGTCGTGTCGACTAGACCGTCGATAAATCTTTGCAGTTCACTTTCACCGATCTTATGCTAGCTATTTAACTACATCGACTTCTATTGACTTCAAGGAGATTTTTCCGCTATTTTTATCTTCTACGAACTCAATCTTGTTCATGCTTTACACTTATAGAAACCTTGTACTGCGAATTCCATTCGTAGAGTTTGCTCTATCTTAGAAATATTTATATAGACATCATGTATTTTACCTTACTACTTAATAATGCTCTTATACTCCTCCTATGCAGATTCAAAGACCTGTATTCAATCTGACAATTTGTCAAACTCTCAAACTCAAAGCCTTTCCTATATTCCTATATACCCAACTACGCAAATTCAACAATGAAGAAATGAGTAACTTCTGATTTCCTCTAATTCATTAAGCTAATTGAGAGCTTTGGAAAGAGATAAATTTAGAATCAATAATAAAATACCTGAGTAAAGAAGGTCCGCTGTAAATAAAAATCATTCGTGTTGTAATATCCTAGTGTATCTACAATATATACTTATGTATTATGTACCTTGTTAGAGTTAGCAATTATCGTAATTTTTTGCATTTTGGATTAGCTGTTCAAATGAGTTATGCAAGCGTTAGTCAAAGTTATTATCTATAACGATATTACATCAGATAAATGATTAAAAAGTTGAAAATATTCTTTTAATTCTACTGAAACTTACTTTCTAAGTTCCTTTTTCGGGACTTTCCTTGACAGAATTGAATTTGTTAGCTGGTATAAAATAAATTATCCTACGTTTTCATTTCACTTCATGAACATGAGCAACTTTCTTTTTCCATTTTTTAGTTTGCACCCTTCCATACCCACACCTCGCAAGAGACCAATTTAGTGACTACGACGAATACTAGTGAATAATGTCATTAATATTCGGTCGATTTTGGGAAAGAAGCAAGCATTCAATCTGAAAGTTTCTCAGGGAAATATTTCGTTAGCAACTCATTTCTGCTTTTCTGACAACATTTTCTATGCACTGCATGGAAATAGCAGTAGTTATTTTACAATGGGGATTCGCTTGTACTTGGGGAGGTATTTTATCAAGGGTAAACCGACAAAGGATTCCAGCGGGCAAACGAGATCGGGGACTAAGGAGTTCGCATACGGAATATAATGGACGAGGGAGTCCACTGTACTCTCCCTGTGCTGCCGCGTTAGAGCTGTTAGTATGTAATATATATGTCATAATCTTGTACGTATTATGAGCAAAGTAGTGCTTAGAATTGTTAGTTAATAGCTTTTACATATGTAAACGGGACGATCTCCTTTGCCCACTCTACTCCATATGTTAACTCCTTAGTCCCTGATCTCCTTTGCCCGCTGAACTCCTTTGTCCTAGATTCTTCTATAAAGAAATACCGGTATGCAATAAGTTTTCAGGTCTTGGAATTTAATTCAAAGGAAGCAATAGACCCAGAATTACGTTGACTTTAGATAAAATTGTGTTTTCTTCGAAAAAGAAGAAAGGAGGGGCAAAAAATGTCCGTCGTTTTTCTCTACTACATATTTCTTGATTAAAGATATGAGAGCACTTGCATGGCAAAATATTGATACGCACCAATTAACAATTTATCTCTTTTACTGAAAGAATGTCACCTTTAATGTAATGGATTCAGAGAGTAAATGACGAAATATAGAATTAAAAGGAATAGTTATATTATACTAAAAGTAATGTTGAGTACTCATAATCTGTTACCAGTTATTTACTAAAGCAACTGAGAAATAACACGTATACTGCATATGTGAATATTTTTTAACTAAATGTTTTTCGTGTTCCAGATTTGTCTGTTGGTCTCATCAATGTCTTGACGGATATTGTCTGGAAAATGACTGTCTCCTGGTACTTGGGGAATGTCGCTTGCAAAATCGTCAAATATTTTCAGGTCAGTGAACAATTGTTGTCAAAAAATATGCATCTTAGCCAATAATGCTTTAAATAAATGATGACAGTACAGTATGTTATGGTACGTGACATAAAAGAGGCTATACACGTACAAATCACTTTATGTACAAACTTCCTGGTAGCACAAGGAAGCGAGATATTTCTTGTTCAGTAGTACTGTGTGTATGTACATAAAACTACTTACAATTCAGATTGTGTACAGCTACATAAACGGGTATAAAGAAATAATATAACAATGGGTGTGCTGAACTTGGAGTGCGTAGCAATGTATAACAGCACGTTTACTGCCTTAGATTTCTGAATGAAGCTTTTACTACATCAAAATTTATAAATAACTTTATTTGCTCTGTAAAACTGCAAAAAAGTTGTCTACCTACTTACTTTTTTGTTTTCTTACACTGTTTCTCTATTTACATAAAGTTCTCTTCACCAGAATTATAAATGTCACTTTTTTCGTTCTTTACGAGAGTGTACTCATCACATCAGCACTTTGGTCCTATGCGTATATTCCAGTTGAGTGTACTGTGCGTGCCACATAAAAATGCTTACAATTATTTCAGTGTTTTTCTTCATTCATAAATGGAGAGTATAGTTACTACTTGAACTATATCCATTGATGTTTTCAAGTCCTTTCCATGGTTTTCAACAGCAAAATACGGGATTCAAGTAACACATTACTCGCGACAATGTAAACTGAGAAGTGAGAAGAGCTCTTATTATGCAGCATCCTCAACCCACGCTTCTTAAAATCTTCTCCTAAAGACAAAAAAATGTTTTCCTCTTCTCTTTTTCTGACATGTAAAGCACAAAAGACGAATGAAATTGGGAATTCTAGTTTGTTGCTTTTTTATTCCCTGCTTTCTCCAGCAATGCCAAAAACTAATCCCAGCTCACATGGTGTTGTGTGCCATTGCATGCCCTCTCCCTAATCATATCTATATCTACGTAAGTTTCGGGTGAAACACAACACAAGGGCATTGAAAGATTTATGTAACATTTTTTATCCTCTCTAAAGCAATCCACTGTTTCCTTTCAAACTTCAAATTCAGCAGAAACATATTATTCAACCACAACCATCCACTTTGGTAGTTGTGCAAACAGAATTATCAATACTACATATAACTCAGACTCCGTCTATGTATCTCATAGACCTGAGTAATGCAGAAACTTGTTTTATCCAGTTCCCCCTATTGTTACTCCATCTTCTATATACACTTATGTGCACAAATCATAAATTGCTTGTCGGATTAACAACAAATGCAAGGAGACAACTTCTAGATACTTGGAGAGGACAGGGCCCCGACAGAAAAGAATTGACCGCTCAGACCTATCTACATTTTCTCCGAAATAAAAACAAAAATTTTTCCACAATACTCTTATATGTACTGAAGCTATGGGAAATAATATTTTTGCTAGGTAGTCTTCATTTAAAAGTGCAGTCAGAGCCAGAGTTAGTTTTACATTATGACACCCGTACATTAGTTAATATGTAAATGTATGTTTTGTATTCTACTGTATACTTTGTTGAGGGTGTACGATTAAAGTAAAGTAAATAGCAGATAGACGTATGGGTTTCTTGTAATCCCTTCATTGTACTGTGTATAATTTCCGTATTTATTTGCACATTCCGCTGTGTGCAGTACATCGCTTTGTATTTATCTCAAAAAGTACCTGATATGTCTGTTCAGCCTGTTGTGCAGCACTTCACCAGAAATAAATCTTGGCTAGGGCTACTTCAGAATGTACAGATGGCAAGTGGTCGCTTTGTTGGATTTGGACAGTCATCCACCATCAGCCACAGGATTTCTATATATAAAGAGAAAGAAAGAATGCTGCCCTTAAAATAAAACTTGGAATAAAACGCAATAATATGCAACCCGTTTAACCCTTATTGTCATTGTCAGTAAGCAGAGTATAGTTTAGTGTAATACTACAGTAAAGTACTTTGATAATGCTTAGTACATATAAATACAGTTGAAGTATATGTATAGTTACTATTCAAGCACTATGTGTCCATATGTTGATATTGCACATTGTATTGCATGGATATTGCAATATATGTTAATTCCTCTGTTTGCTCTATATTTCCTTTTAATAGTAAACAATATATAATAGTTATATCTATCTGTATCTATACTACGTCATGTCAAGTACATTGGCCACATACATTTGCATATCTTTGCAACTGTAATCGGCCGTGGTGCACTTTTTCCCAACCCCTATTATATTCTGTCCGGATCGAGAGCAGTCCCAAATGAATTATGATCGTTTTTAACCTGGTTTGCGGACAATTGCTGCGTTAGTAGAAATAAAAATAGTGCCGATTCTGCAGAAACGGAGAAAGTAGGGCCAAGAATATCTACCAGTACAACTTGTGATAAAGATGAAGCTTAAATGTTTTTGTCTTCATGTAAGATTTATCTGTAGTGCCTAAAAACATTTATGAAATGGATCAGGTTTTATTTATGGATGACATCTCGTGTTTGTGTAAATTGTGTAAAGTAGGTATTTATATTTTCTCGAAATACCCACGAGGATTTATTTATGTATGTTAAAGCGGCTAAAAAGAGAAAGTTGAAAAGGAAATCTCCATTCATGTTATAAATAGGGAATTAAATTTTTTATCACTGCTAAATATCTCAATTTCATGTCAATTGTCCATATAGGAAATTCACTGTAAGAGCAGTACGTAGCTAATAGGTGTATTAAATAATATCCCAATAATCCTTTTCTGACAGATAACCAACCCCCCAAGATGTGTCCTTTGTACGAATTAAGCCTTTTATTTGAGAAAATCGTGAGTCTGCAGATTGTCCTTAGGTAAAATATGATTTGGCTAATGGGATTATTTATTTATGAACTGTCCCCTATATATTGTGTGATAACGATAACATATGGTGATCGAAGGATTTGTTAAGCATGAATGTGATTTTTTTGGATCATTTATCCGTCTTAACCATACCTTGTACAAAATAGTTCCAGTTGAATCCCTAGGGCTGTTGACAGCAATTATTTGAAAAAGATTAAAGATGGGCGATTTTAAACTGGAATTATACTGAAAGAAATGAAATCGCCATTAAACTGTCATCCACGATGCTTTGTAAAATAAATGCTATCGTGATGTGATGCATCTTTTCACTCTGTGGAATATGAGATTTCTCTATTATACCTATACTCAAAAACAATTCTTTTCAAAATCCCCTTTTGTTAGTAGGGCAATTTATTATTTTTACTGTTTTCAAATATCTACCCCTCTAATAATTGCATTGATATATCATGCTGACCTAAGAAATAATATTACGGTGGTTCCTATTACATCGGTTTCTAAAGAAATTCGTTGAAGAGGGAAAATTTGATTGTAAAAGATTTCAGTTTCGTCACATAATCAAATAAGGCTCAGAGAATTGAAATGTAGTACATTTGCGTACTGTACTTTGCTAAAAGACTAACGAGCAATAGTTATTTTAGAATGTGCAATAAAGTTGCCTTTTATAGGGCGACGATGTAAGTTATATTCTTAAATGCTGACGACTGACGAGTGAGATACGATGGACGGAGTAATGTGAACCCACTAGAGAGAAACAATCTGGCAAAAATCCTGAATGTACATACTATTAAACTAACTCAAAGGCTTGTTAGGATGTCGCAGATATATAGGAGTTATTTTTGTGCATAGATTACATAAAGCTATCAAGACAAGAAGACGATAAGCAAACGAGAAACAAAAGCTAAATTGAAGAGAGAAAGTTTGCCAGTGCTAATTTGCATATGTATTTATTTGGTCATTCACTCTCCTATTCTTCCTATGCACACACATAACTTTCCCCATTGGGGCTGGTAGCATTCTCTTTTCATCAATGTACAAATAGATAGCAAACTTATTTTCAATACCACCAAATTAAATTGCATTAGCTTCGTTTGTTTAAGGGTGTCTCAATGGTCGACAGGGCCTGTGCCAAAAATATTACTACTAGGTGCTGAGTAATAAATAAAATCTGCAAGTGAATACATAATACATAGTTAGTGCCCTAACGTAATGGCAGTATTTATTTCGCAGCATGCAGTAGTAACCTATTCGGCGGTTACGTGAATAGGAATGGCAAATACGTAAGAACCATTTTTCTCCAGTTTAGTGCACCCAATTTTGAAATGTTATATCTCAAAAAATTGAGCTCACCTGTCTCAAGTGTAAGTCGTGAGGGATTTTCTTTAGCTATTCAAACAAATGAGTAATAAATACTTTTGCCCAAACTACACGGATTTTTACCACTCCACAAAAAAACTAAAATCAACTTCCTAACTCTCCCGGGGGCTGCCTGAGAAAAACGGTTTTGCGTATCATTGAGGTACCCTTAAACCCTTTAAGTGTTGCCTTCCTCTTTTGTCGCTGAAATTAATTTGATTAGACAGACAAAGCTGCCTTTCCCAACGATTTTAATTGAATGGGCAGAGATGAAGTCATAAATTCGCTGTATACTGCTGGGTAAACACTAATAAGAGATTAATTGATGAAAATGGGGAGTCATGTGGTAGCAAGACTAATAATTAGCTTCTAGCTACAAAGTAGGCGACTTTCATTGGAAGTTGGAAGACCTAAAGTAAAAGCTTTTGTATTAAGATAGGATTATTGAATCCTTTTCTAAATACCGATGTTTGTCGCTAGTATTTTATTATAGTCTGTTTGTTAACTCTTATGATGTACCTATATAACAATACATGTTTGGGCAACTAAATAATAGTAAGTCTCGTAATTATATACTTCGTATCTGTAATAAAAAACTACACTTTATTACTTTGTGTTATGTGTCTGTCTGTATGTCTGTCGACGGCAAAATGTGGATAATAGATCTCTCGATCTCTGGAACGGAATCATGAAGCACTAGTAGGGTCTCCAATAACGCATTCAGTTTATAATTTTTCCTTCTAAAATTTTCGATAAGTGAATTTTGTCATTTATGTTTCATTTAAATAATATGCAGTATAATAGCTGTATGATTCAGTTATTTATTAGTTGCCTATTACTAGCTAGGAGGACCGGTATCGGTGGAATGCAGGATAATTCATTCATTACCAGAGTCGATATAGACATGATTTTTATGTTTAATTTCAAACTTTTTGCACTCGTTGTTCATCCCTGTACTTCCATATACCCGTTTTGAAATGGTTTATTTGGCGTACAAAATCGTTCGTAGGCATGCTATATAATTAGTAATGTACTGGATACATAAAATATGGTGTTACCGACCAACCGACCACAGTTTGAGTAATCTTATTAAATTCTAGATACTATGTGGTACGGGAAGTTGCAGTTATTAATAATATTTGCCAGTAGTTATTTAAAACTGATTAAATTTTGGATTTGCAGACGGTGGTGGTCTACGCATCCAATTATGTACTCGTGGCTCTCAGCATCGATAGATACGATGCCATCACACATCCACTCAGGTTTTCTGGAAGCTGTAAGTTCTTACCTATTTTCTCTCAATATTCTAGTATTTTATTTATATTCTAGTATATTATTCTCAATTTTCTCTCAATATTATAATAACGAACAGAAAACCATCTCACACTCTATCTTCTCTGACTTTCTACGTCTTTCTACTGACTTTATTATTTAAAAAAATTCTTCGACTTTTACGGTACAAAAGTCAATAGCATTGTTACACAACGCTGGTAAAGGGTCGTGGAAAGTTTATGGATTTCAAGGAAATTGTAAACTGGTTTTCTGTTCGTAGTGTAATATACTAGTCACTACAATATCCATATCTGTTTTTATATGAGAAAGGAGATTATATTCAACACAACAAACAGCAGCGAAAACTGCCTGCCTAAAGCTTTTCTATCTCACCTTGACAAAATCCATTGAGAAATTCCAAGATTATTTTGGTATTGCGTAAAAGTCTCACACACTCCCACTCCCTAGGGCCTTTTGTTTTTGTGGAGTTATCTTAAAACAAGTACATTTTCTTAAGCCATTTATTGTTGTGTTGTGTATATAGTGTTCAGTGGGCGTAAAATGGAAATAGTCGCATGACATGAGTTGAAGGAAATAGTGTGATGACTTTGATGTGACATACTTTATTTATAGACAGTGTGCACTGAATTAGAATATTTGACCAACAAAGAAATGAAACTGTGACTGAGGAAAGAGGAATGTGACAGGAACAACAGGATGTCCCATAATTACAATGCATGATTTCTATTACAATTCTATCGCAATTTTCTATTTTGTGTCAGATATCTCTTAGGCTTCCTTGAGTTCTTAGGATGCAATAGTCTTTGACATTGTGTGGGCAGGCATACTTGCATATAATATGAATGAAAGATGTCGGATGTTCACCCACATATTTCAAAACACAGTGGAGTCACACATGAAAAATCACAGTAATACGACTGCGACACGTGCTCAACAGTTGTCACATAATATAATTGTCCTTGTTGAAAATGATTTCACCGTATAAACGCTGCTTGCCTTCTCAGATTCCAGGAAATTGAAACGGAGTTCTATATAAATGCTTGAAGCTGATCTGTCACTTCAAGGCGCAAGGTTGCATATTATGGTATTATTTGGAATTTGTCAATGTGAATAGTAAACAATAAGCTGCAAAAGGGACTTAATGTAAGAAAATTAAAATTTCGTCTCAGCAATACTAGGTCTAATTCAGAACGAAACAATTTCGCTAATTTAGTAGATGTTGAGGATAAAAACTCACTACTTTTGTTATCATGTTCTTTTCCAGGAGAAAGCGTATTTTCTCCGGGTGTATTTTCTTGAGATTTTTGAACGAAAAGGTTATTTTATTCTTGCATTGCCCTGGCACTCTGTAGGTAGATTAGTTTAAGGGCGATAGAGGTAGTTGATAAATATCCTAATATGACACTTTGACATACTTCTCACGTCAACTATGTGGTTTGAGTTACCGTTCAATATTGTGCTCGACTTTCAACCTGGATTTTAGTATCCTCTTTTGTTTTCTAGTCGATTTGCGGTATATAAGGTGCTTTTATGAAATTTAATTTTGTCGTGGTATTTTCAGGGAGACGAGCACGACTTCTGATAGCATCAGCTTGGTTTCTTTCCTTTCTGTTTGCCACTCCAGCGGTTTTCGTTTTCCACGAAGAAGACGTGTTGGGAAGGGATGGTAAGTTCACTTAAATCTTGGATTCCTAGTAGGCATCACAAATTGAAAAACCTTATAAATCTGGAGTAGGGGTTTATGTGTAACATCTGTGATAGAGCACAAAAGGCACAAACTTCTCCATATTCTGTGCGTATTACGTAGCTGAATTGTTTGTACGTGAATATCTAAATATCCTATTAACTACCTATTGATGCTCAATGTGAATTCGGTTATGCATTATTTGAATTAGGGCGTTTTTTGTTTTCAAAATTAATTCAGTGTCATTTCTCATTTGTACAACTTTGTAATTTCCATTTATCATTTGTTTCTTTGGCTTTTGTAGGCTACGTGACTCAATGCTGGATTCAAATGGGGAAACATCAATGGAGATACTATATCACGATTATATTTGTCATCCTATTCATGATTCCGGCACTTATCATTGCTGTTTGCTACACCATCATGGTACATACAATTTGGACGCAATCATTAATCCTAACTCCGCAAGGGAAAAAACCTGCCTCGACTACAAGTAATTATCACTTATTTTATTTAACATTTAAAACTTGGTCAAATAGAAATTCATGTTTGGCCGTACATTTTGGCTGAGTGAACTAATCTGTGCAGTCACATGCTGTTGTAATTTAGATGGCATCCTGAGGAAGTCGACCAGTAACCGGGCAAAGCAAGAAGTATTTTGTGGGGGTGACGACGATTCAAGGAGAGCATCTTCCAGAGGTCTAATCCCTAAAGCCAAGATTAAATCCGTTAAAATGACATTCGTCATTGTATTTGGTAAGTGCTCAGAAAATTATAATATCAGTAGAATTAGTTCCCTGTAGAAATTATTATGTACCGCTGCAGAAGGTGAAAGCAATTTCCATTTTTGGTCATGGTCGTGAGTGGCATTCTGATTGAGACAGGAAGAAATATTTTGACAAAGTGAAAGAAATGTGACATTCTTTTCCCTTATAGTCTTCATTCTCTGTTCGGGTCCATATTTCGTCTACTCGTTGTTGCAAGTCTACGAGTACATCCCAAGGACTCAGACGATGGCAGCTGTCAGCACTTTCTTCACGAGCTTAAATCCTCTTAACTCTGCTGCCAATCCAATCATCTACTGTGTCTTCTCGACTCATATCTGCAGAAATCTAAGGTAAATAACATTTTAAATAATGGAGTTCCTGTTGGTAGGTGTAAGCCCTGCCTGTATTCATGCTCTATGAAACTTGGACGGAACCTTCTAAACTAGTTTAGAGATTTTGTCTTCCATATCGCAATTTCCTGTCTTCCTAGAAAATACATTAAATTGTGAGCGTCTAACTTTATTTAATGTTCTATTCAAATCATATAATGGATAACCGTAGCCGGATCTAGGGGGGCTTGGGAGGCTCAAGTCCCCCCCCCCCGAAATGCCAAGAAAAAGGAAAAACGACTTTTCTAATTCGCGAAATATAGCTGTCGTAAATACTGTAATAAAATGTATTTGACTTCGCCCCCCCCCCCCGAAATTTATTTCTGCATCCGGCCTTGTGGATAACAGCAATAGAGTCGCCCAGCAATCTTAAAGGTATACCAAAGTTCAATTGGTCAATATTTAGCTAGGGCGGATGATTACATTTTATTTGCTTATGTTAACAGGAAAAGCAATTTATAAAATAAATGTAAAAATTTCGGAGGAGCACATTTTTAATGCTTTGCTTGCAGGTATATATCTTTCATACCCAAGGACCATGATATGCTGGTACCAGTACCATAGTTTTACAGAGACATCCAAAAAACATTATGTTCGTAAAAATGTCCGAAAATGTTAACAAGTAAAATCAGTTTAACGAAAGTTGTAGGTAAATGTAATAAATTTCTCTAGGGAATCGATCATCATGAAGCAGCGATTGCATTTATGCCGTGTAAAAGGGCCCATGTCATAGACTGCCTTTAAAAATTAGATTTGACATATAAACTGGACTGGTGAAGCTTTATTCGCATCGAAAATGACGCACTTTTCTTTCATCCACAAAAGCAGTAGTGTCGTAGTGTCTTAGTATGAAATAAAAGAAGAAATATATTGGGTATAGGTCCTAAACATCTAAATGTAATAAATTTTTCTAAATGTACAAGTAATGCAACTTACAACTGTAGATTTTCCAGGTCATGCGTGACAGTAAGAACAAAAAGCGATGTACTGTGTACTAAGATCAATACTGTTTTCATGCATTTTGTATTATATCAGTTATATTATATAGTTAGATTTACTTCGGCTTACTTATTTTTCTATTACATCTCTAAATCTTGACAGATAGAAAACCTTTATGAAATGCTTAGCATCGGTATTTATGTATATATGTATGTACATCTATTTTTCAGTAGGTAGGTAGTATGTGTATCTGCTCTCTTAGCCCAAAAGATCATTTGGATGTATTGCTCTTTGTACTTCACTTACTGCAACTTAATTTATTCAATATTCAGGATGGGAAAGTATTTTTTTATAAAGTGAGAGTGGATGGTAGTGGGATGATAGGAAGGGAAATGCCGAGTTTGTGCTGGGATATGATATAACGTGGCCTGGAGCTATAAATGCACTTTGGTTCCGTTTAAGCATGGTAAATGAGATGGGAAGCTTTGCGTGGACTACAGTATCCTGTGAATATTATGCAACAAATGCGTCCACATTTAGTGGATGCATATGTCCAATCGGTTTAGACGCATAAGTCCGTCCCATTCCCATTCAAGCTTTTTTGTCATCGCTAGCGCACTGCACCGCTTTTCTGTGTGTTCAAGTGCGCAGCAAAGCAAAGCAGCCTCAATGATACGAAACTCATCGTCAGTCAGATATAGAGGATGATGACTGCATTTCGTTACGTAACATCCACATACATACATTGGGAAGATAGAGAGAAGCTTTTGGCTGTGTACTGTTTTGCGGACATGCCGTTTCCTCGTCCTTTTAGATATTTTCACATGTGAGCACAGTGAGCAGTGAGCACAGTTCTGTGGTTTGCTTTGAACTTAAAAAAGCGCTAGCTAGCAAAGATTTTGCATGCACTGATGCTCTCTACACGTGTTATGTTGTCACTGTCATTCTTTCCCTTTATTTTCATCTCTCTCTCTCTTGCATAGATTGTATGTAGGTGTCTATCTCTGTGTGTATGTGTGTGGTCTCCACTACATCTTCTAATCTTTGGCCTGAGAAATTAAAAAATCCGAATTGGGGTCTACGTATCGTATAAACATCATGATATCTTTTTTATGTCTACATCAGATTCATTCCAACATTCACAGCTAAACATTACATGTTTATGTAATTGATTAGGTACATACTTTAATATGCAAATGTAGTTCAGTTTATTTATGCATAAATTAAAGGACGGCATGCACTCATATTTTTCTGTAAAACTATGTGAAATTTTCGCTGAGCCATGCCAAAGTGAAAGTTTGCCAGTATGTAAAAGACATGACAGGGATTATCTACCTTTAAATAAATCTTGGCTACGACGCATATCATATCGAACAGGAAATTAAAATCTCAGCTCAAGAGTGTAATTCCTATGAAAGCAATTTCAGAGAACATATGCATTACTCACGGTTCACTTAACCTCATCGTATCATGATCTTTTGCCAGCATCTATCGTCCTGAAAATTAGGAGAAATGCCTCCACAATTTACATCTATGCTTTAATGAAATTATTCCCGGGCGGCCTGATAAAGTAAATAGAGCATTGTATGACCTGCCACTGGGTTTCTCTCTAGAGTTATTTATTATTATAGGGCAACTAAAATTGCTTGTCACAAATCACAAATGTAGAAATCACCGCTATCAGCCATTATTCATTATACCATAAAAATTATTTTTAATGCTGTATATTGCAAATATAAGTGCTCAATTAGTTTAAGTGGCTTCTCAAGCAAAAATAGAACTCAAAATCATGAGTTAACGAGTCATTTATGCGATCCCTTCTATTTTTTCAAAGAAAATGTTGAGGTACTGAGTATTACATTAACCGAATTGTCTAACTTCAGTGAATAAACTATTACAAAATTGGCATAACAAGGGGCTCCTGCAAGACAGCCGACCCCGACTAGTCGGAGTCGGCTGAATTGTAGGGCTGCGGAACCCCACAAGCCAGCCGACTCCGACTAGTCGGAGTCGGCTGATTTGAAGGAGCCATAAAAAGGTACCATACCAGTACGGTAAAGGTATAAATTAGATATGATAAGGTACAAACAATATAGGATATAGGTAATAATATTATTATTAATATAAAATTCATGAAGTATAATAATGAAGGAGACTATAATGTGTAGTGTGATAGTGATAGCACGGATACACGAACGGACAGACTGACAAAGTATTCGTATAAGTGCCGTACTCACACTAATATTTTTAAACTTTATCGCACAGTATCATCTACCATCTCAAACTCCCCTCTACTCCTTAACTCTTTAGTAATAAAATTAATAAAGGAAATTTCTGTAGTCCCGTGATAACTTGTGACACACTTGAGTTGACTTATGTAAATTATTACTGATTAATGCTTACACTTACACCTTGATATCAGTCAGACTAAGAATAAGTCTAAGTTCATAACCTAATTGTGATGATATGCGCTAATAATTTTGCGGGAATTCACCACATGTAAATACGTCTTGCAAATTGCAACGGAGGAATGAGTTTTCGTGTCTGCACTCCCGAAAACTAAACTCCCTATTAAGCAGTAGTGGGATGTTTAAGATTGTGATCATATTGTGTGATAAAGCATAAAACTATTGTCCATGCACATCCCATTTTACTTCCCGCTACTGTCGTCGCAGGTTTTTCAGGTGCAAAATCGAAAACCCCTGATTCTGCCATTTCAAGAAAATGTAGAGTTGCAAACCATAACAAAAAAATGAGAGGATCAACTTGAGGGCACCTTGAGCTGAGGCCTGGCCGTATTGAGGGGGGCATACCGGGCAAATCCCCCCCCCCCCCCGAAATCCGAGAAAAAGAGAATATTTTTGGAAAAATACGCAAAATTTTCCGCGCGTCGCGCGAAATGATAAATATTTCATCAATTCTTGGGCTAAAACCGCAAAATTTATCGCGCTACGCGCGAATTCGAGCGTAGAAATCTTCTTTTACTGTAAAATTCGAAATACATTTTCCGTTATCTCCACCATATAAAACTAAATGTTTCTAATATATATGGAGTTATAATGTTGGAAACGTTGGTCAAGGTGCCCTCTAAAAATATGATGTAATCTCAGAAGTTTGCATCTCATTGTCATTGCTCTACTTTCAGTAGTTTTGCTTAAATCAGGGTTAGTGAAGTTACAACCCCTCCTTAATGTATGCAGCAGTGGCTTTGGAAGGTCGAACCCTACATCAACCCTATCCGTGGTGTTGGTGAATAGTAAAGTAGTGGTTACTCCGATATATTCTGTTTATTTTAGTTTTCGCAATATTCACGTTCTCGCCTCGTTTATTGTACCCTTTCATAATTTATGTGTATTAATTATCTTTAGTTTCATGGGCGCTGTTTGAACATGACTCCAGTCTGTAGACTCATTGCATTAGAATGAAAGGAATATGAATGTCAAAGTGTGTCGAACTGCATAGTATTTGTACATTTGTAGCAGTAGGTAGTAGTAGGAGTTAAAAGAAAAACTGTTGAACTGAAAGAGGTAATTATTGGGAGCTAACTTGCCAGAATGAGCTTGAGTTCTAGGTATTTGTAGTTTAGTCTTGTATCGTCGCATCGGCTCCACTAACAAGCTCAGGACTAGGAAACCATTGTTTACACCTGAACAGTGCTCTTTCGGTTATATAGGTTGTTTCAGAAATGTTGAGTTGGCATTTTCAAAGATTAATAGGTAAGTTCTTAGAGAGATGGTAGTAATTAGAGTGCCATTTCAACTGCAAACTCAATATTTGAGAATTCAGTCAAGTACAGCAGTAGTGTAATGAACTCTTTTAAACTTAAAACTAATTATTTTCTATGTGATATATTGTACTAGTTACCTTAATGTATTACGAGAAACAAGATCAACTTTGATGATATCGAAATGACATTTTGCGTCTCATTTCTCCCACTCGCACTCTATTCAGAAAGTGCATAGTTACATAACATGTCCTACCTTTACAGTAATTACTTACAGTTATGGGACATCAAACAATTATGCTTGTATTTAGCTGTTCATGTGAGTAATCAAATTATTTCCATTACCTTTAAATGGTACTATAATCTTTATTTTAATATTTACCTAGTTGCCTACGGAATTAATTCTCTTCCTTTTGTGTTACTACGAATTATATATACATTAAATATATAGACGAATTTAGAGCTAGTTAATCCACTGTAACCACATTGTTGTTAGTTTGGAGTTAATTGAATTCAAGCGTGTGGCTGTTTGACTAGAGTAAGTGACAAAGATTTGAGAGGAAATTTTAGTCAGGCAAATAACACTCCACTCGTTTGATGGTTTCATGTACATACATTCTCTAAGCATCACTTCATAAGTTCTTATTTGAAACTCCTTATTGCAAAGTTCTTTGATATTTTCTCTCAGTTGGAGAACATGATAACTTACTGAAAAGCATTTGACTACAACGTGATGTCGTTAAGGAAAGTGTTAAAATTAATTGTTGCTCTATCTCTCTGTCTATTGCAATGGACATTTTTTGCGTATTTGTATTTAAAGCACCCATTAGGTCTCCGATACTCTTTTCAAACTAAAAATCATCCATTGATATTCCATGCTATAATGCATGTCGAACTAGAACATGAAATTCTATTTTGGCAGTTTCTGTAATGTTATCCACATATTACGTATCCTTCTACCTTCTGTCAATTCGAAAGTGACGGAAGTTGTTGTATTTCGTAAGGATCAAAACTAGAGTCAGCAAGCTAGTTTCTTTTTAAGGCATGTTATTCCGTTGAAATCTATTCATTATTAACACATTTATTATTACTAAAAATTGTAATTCTAATGACATAACGGCGTCTAAAAAGTAACATGTATTAAACAACTTTTTTGACCTAGATTAGCCTTATATAATGTGCTATTTACCAGGAGCTCTAGATGCTTAATTTGGACATGTTGACGAAATTTAAAAAAACGTTAATATACAGTTGAGGAAACTTTGCATAAAAATTGTAACGTAGAATTGCCCTAATTCTTCGCAAATGGGTCCGTATAATATACGGACCCATTTGCGAAGAATTAGGGCAATTAGTTAAAAGTACAGAAAAGTGTGTTGAAATATTATTTCAACACACTTTTCTGTACTTTTAACTATCTTCACGATATTAATAACCATTATTATGATTAATAATAATAATGAGTCATTGTGGAGAAGAAAAAACTTTTTAGTTTAGGTTTCATCCAAACTTTCATTGATAAAAATGGAGGAGCAGATTTTTCTTTTCATTCATTACATTACATAAGGTTTCGTTTATAACTGTTCCTGTAGAACGTGCGGTAGTATACTTACACTATAATTAAAACAAGCCTGTGCTATGTGCCACGCAATTGCTAATTGAATGTAATTAGAGGCTGTAGAACTTTTATCATTTATGCTACTACAACGTATTTAGAGCCAACAGTAAGAATTGCCATAATAAAATGGGTCTCTGAAATATGATTTGAAGAGGCCGAGAGTGCCTTCGTTAGGGAAAAAGAAAGATTGCGCAATATGGATGTCTGATGTTTAGAACTTAGAAGCACAATCTTCTGAATGTTTCTCTTTGATGTGCATATGACGATAGGATGGTTGGTGACAAACAAGTTTCGAAATTCAAAGAATCTTTATATTTGTATGTATATGCGCACCTGATTTCAATTCTACCTCATACAACAACATTTCTCAAATATTCTGAGATGATCCGAGTTCGCCAAGCTATTAAATTTATATAATTTAGCATAAATAAGTAGAATGCAATGGAAGTTTTTCTGAAGTTCAAGTGTAAGGGAATAGGCCTCTTCTAGGGAGATTGAAAATATCAAGGATTGAGCTTAACGGAGCGTGTCCCAAAGAAATGCTATAAACGTGTGCAATTTATAGAGTTGAAAAGAGGAATTTGAGTTAACATATATGAACATCTCCAGTTCACAAACATCATAATACTCTCCAATTCATGCACTTTGAGGTTTTCTAGATTCATCGTCAATCGTTAATAATACCATTTTGCGTTTTACACTGCTCACTACTATTCAGGCTGCTGTCAGGATTGTCAGGATTTCTATTGTTAACACCCCCTCAATACAATATATCTCTGTCTATTGTAATGCAATGGACTTTTTTGCGTATTTGCATTGAAACATATTGCGTATTTATTTTTTACTTCTCACTAAAGAGAAATTGTGCGCAGTTAAACGCCAATTATGCAGTATGCCTTATTCCAATGTGCAACTATTGATGGCAAAGAATGTGTCAACAGATTTAATACTTTACCACATTTATACAATACCACACTAGTATACCAAAAATATTTTTTACTGGAGCAGTAATTTTATTCTTTGCTGAGGTGGATTTTTACTTACACTTTGGACTTCTACATTGTACCTGTATCTATATTGTATCTGTGTATTGTATAGTACTAAATGTTTTATGTATGTTGAATGCAAATAAGTATGTTTTCTGTTTCGGGTTCCATATTACCTACCTTTCCGTCCGTGTCATAATGCCCTAAATATTCAAAATCCTTTTGTTGTATATATGATCCTTTTATTTCTATAAAGTTGGATGTAAAGATGTGAAATGTAGTAAACTGCAAAAAGAGGCGTGCAACAAAGCCTATAGGTAGTTGTTTTGTGGGAGTAATAATCATCTAATCTCATATAGAAATAGTATACTTATATTTCCGATAATTACTTTTTGGATTTTGCTAAAATGAATTATTTGTTTCAACAGAAAAATCAAGATCATTAACTGGCTTGCTACGAAATTGTGTCCTAAACTTGGGAAACCAAGTCCAACAGCGGGGAACAAAAGAAGATTCGGACCAGCTCATCAAGATACATCTCAGAAAACAAGGACAGATTCCAGTTCTTTAACAGACTCACTAATGAGCAAATCTGGAAGATCAACCATGACATCTAATCGCTATTCCTCCGTTGGAGGACCGAAACGGCAATTGGATGCTACTGGCTTAGTCAACAACAAAGGTAAATTTTCAGAAACCTTCTTGGAGTAAAGGAACATTGTTTTGAAATACACGTTAATTACTAATAGCCAATCTTAGTATGGGTAATAAGCGAATAACATCTTGATTTTGGTTAAATGGTAAACATACCTGTCTACATAAAATGTAAGCAGAAAAAGAGTGCATGTTCTGTTGCTACTGTTGTTGTCCAAATGATTTATAGAAGTTCATTTTCACAAAGGACAAAAGGAGGAATTTAATTCGATTCGACCATCCTGACAGCCAAAATTGAGTCTGACAGAGAGTATCGAGTTAACAAGTATCATTCTCATGGTAAAAACATTATTTTTTAAAAGTAAACTTGCATGTATATATACACTGAATACGTTTTGCGCATTGTCTTTTGTCAACATGTTCAAGGAAAAATCCTAACTGTGTTGATAAATTTGCCATAGGCTGGTCCAGAGGCAGCGGAAGTAAAAACTGATAAAAGTTTCCGAGAAAGTTTTCGGCTGAGACAATCTCCACTGGGAAATCAAAACAAAAATAGCCACGACATCGACTGGAGAGAGAAAGATATCTTCAATGGAATGTCAATATGTGACAATAAACAAGAAAGTACACAGCAACACGAACCTGCACGAATGGACGAAGTTCAGATCCACAGCCAGAAATCTAAACTCAACAGGAGTTTCAACCTATCAGTCCGATTTCCGTAGATTCTATTCTCATACTTAAATAATGCTGCTGTGTAGCTTGCCGAATTGTATTCTACATGGACATTTCTACCTGTAGATACTGTAATGTGTACCTTTTCGAAGAAAATATCCTCCTTATAATACGTCCTCATTCACTCTTATATTATTATTGAACTGTGAACAGGACAAAGCTTTTAGATTCCCGGAGTCCAATCCAATTTCCAAAAAATACTCTTAATCTATATATAACGGCTTGGTCTTTAGTTGGGCCAGTATTACGAGTTACATATTCACTGATATTTCAAACTATTGATTATTTATCGATATCAGTGACCACTGCAGTTCAAATTTACAGATCTCATATTCTAAATGTCATGATGAAGTATGCTGGTGGTACACGGTATACACAACTAGTTTCTAGCAATGAAAATACAAATTATAAATGATTGTTTGTCTTAAATAATAGTATAAATCTATGTATGCATCTATATCTGTTAGTAATACGTAGAATTTAGTGTTACACGAATATACGAATTATGGAAATGTTAATGAGTTTTTGATAGGTTGGAAATTGCGATGAAAGTTCGCAACAATTTTCAATTGTAGAGGTGTTGCATTCGTAGGAGAATCGGATCCATACGAAAGAAATTATGATGAAGTACCTACATACCTAATCATCTAATTAATTAGTAATTTTAAAGACCATTTACTATAATGGTGGATTGGTGGCAGTACCTTATATCTTTAGCTACCATAACTCATAATCACTACGTGTAATTGTATTAACAATGTAAGTGGTAAAATATGATTTCAATGGAATTATGAAAAATTTCTTGTGGTAAATACTTTAGTACAATGTACTTAGAAAATAGTAGATCACGTATTTAATGTATTTGACAACTAAATGAATAATGTGTATTTTGGTGTACCTTACCTACCTAATAGTATAGTTAGTAGCTGTAAGTAACTATATTATAAAGAATCATCTATTATGTGCCCTCACATATACGTATACAATGTAATATCTATATAAAATGTGTATTTGTCTTGTCGAACCAAGGAGAATTAAAAAGCTCTGAACACTATTACGAGTATAAAGCATGTACTCGGAGCAATTAGAAGAGAAAGGCAGAAGAACTGGAGAATCTGATGAATTATTCATATTAAGCTACGTTAGTAAACGATAGTAGTTCGTATTAGCTGGTAAATTAACGACAAGACTACAACACTTAAAACTAAGATGATACGAATCTTTATTGTATAAATAATATACTTCAATATATACTTATTGTCAGTCAGTCGCTTTGAAGTAGGAGATATCGTCGTATTTTATGTAAGGAGCAGAACTACAGACCACCCCACAGGGCATATTATTATTAAGAAAGACTAGTTCAATTTACATAAATTCGCGTTCTGTAGCTAATGATAATATAGGACACATAAAGGCGTAGTTTCAGTTCAATAGAACTATGAATTGCTATTATCTGTACAATCATCGAGCTTGACCTTAATTAGGTTGTAGCAGAAGAGGAGAGAACAGAATTGCTAAATTAACTCCATTTCAGTTTCTAAGCTCGTCACATATCCGTTAGAAACTACTGTGTAGTTTTTGGAATTCTATAGCTTCAAAGAGATTATTTAAATTAAGGCGGAGGAACATAAATCCGAAGAGAAAATGGAGAATGCCCCCAGCAATGAATTACATGAATCTTCATACCTACCTGCCCATAATCCTATGCCAATTACTGTTATATGGATTATGGTTAATATATACGAGCACATATGTATATATTCTCTTGCCCAAACATGGTTGCTATTCTGTTCTGAACTGCAAACTAGAGAAATGGATCGGTAAAATCGAAAATTGCAATTTATCAAGTAAAATAAGATAATAAATTGCGTGTAAATGTTAAATGAATGATATTTGTGTGCTAATTTTTTGCATTGAATGCAAAAAGTTCCTTGCTATATGGGAACTACAAGTCGTTGCTAATTGCAAATGCAAAAATTTAAATTGCAGAATTTAAAATCCGTATTTATGTGTAAGATTAGTAAGAATTCGTAAAACTCCCATTTATTTTGTCTGAACCGTACTAGAAAATTGGATAGGTTTACGTTCACAAAGCGAAATGTTAGTTTAGTCTTTAGTCATATATTTTGTGAAGGCTCTACTGTGTTCGTATATTTAACAAGCCAATATTAATGTTCAATTAAATATACTCTGTGTGTGTATTGCATTCCAGTCAAGTTAGCGCTACTTATCTGTTCGCAAAAGTAAGTACGGTTTATACAGTTGTTGGGTGAAACATTTTCATGTGTATTGAAAAATAAGAATTATGTCGGATCTACATGTAAATGTGTATAAGCTGTTGATTTAGAATTGTGAATAGAGCAAAGATTACGTGTATTAATGAATATGATAATTGTTTATGTGTATTGTATAAAAACGTCATACAGTCATACTCCATTGTAAGCTAAAAAGTTCCAAGGATTTATTTTCCAAAATTTTTTGATGTGCGTGTTTGGATAAGAGTAGGAAGATGTAATTCTAGTATGAAATCCAAGTCAATGTTATTGTACCTGCAACCTGGAAAAGAGAATTTGTGTGATGTGATGTCAGATGCCCATGTCTATGTATTAATATAAATTGCAATTACAAGATGAGTTTCTTGTCTGAAATGTACCTTAGTAGTACCTATATACCTAGTATGTGTACCAAACAAATACCTCATAAATTATTAGGGATTAGGAAGTTTATGGTGTTTACTGTAGCTTTTGGTAAATTGTGTAGATTAAATGTGTGAACCTTGCTGTATTTAAATATTTGTAAGAGGAATCTTCGAAAGAATTGCGGGCTATGAATGGATAATCATTCTGTAAATGAGTGTTAAAAAATTATGAAGTTTGGCCACACGAATTGTTCCTTATTGTTGAGATAATTTGTATAGTAGCTATATTATATGCTAAAAGTATCCATCCACTTGTACAAGTATACATTTAACATACAAAATCTGTTTGTTGTTTTCCTTTGTATCGGGATGCCGTTATATTTTCTTATGACATGTTACTAGCATTAAATCATTCATTTGCAAAATTGCTTCCTTAATAAATTAAATGAGTTTTGAACATCTACTCGCAAACAGGGAGCGTTGCTAAAAGCGTGTTTTCCTTTTAGACAAATTAATGTAGTCCAACCAATATGAGGACAAAGGATATTAGTATCAAGTTGATTTGTAATGTGAACTTATGTTTTTAAAGCAGAGTAAATGTAAAAGTAGACCTTTATGCATAATGTATGTAATGAAATGTAAAGATGTTAGAGATAGAGATTCAAAAATAATAATGTGACACATAATTGTTGTTAGCACGCGTGTTAACAAAATGTTACTCATCAGTACAATATATAAAAAGTTGCATTTATTTCCTAATTGGTATCACTTGTACATGTAGCACTTGCTTTACGTAATTAACATATTTATACATGTCTATATCTGTCGTATGTAAAGTTCCAAGTGTAATTTATTGAATGTATTCCAGATTGTATCAGTAGATTTATTCACGTCTCTGTATTGTTGTTCTGTATAATAGCTAATAGAAGATACTTCTGTATTGCTCCTAGTTCATTACAATTTACAATGTATGTTGAAAATATAAATGAATAATAAATCCTAAATAAATGTTCGTGCAATATGTTCGCAATTCATTGACTAAAAATGAAATTTTTACATTTAGCAAATCAAAATCATAAGATTTATCCTATTGCTTTAGATTTTGAAGTTACCTAACCCAGCAATGTTCGTATACGGAACCGGAAGACTCGTCAAAGTACAAACCAAGCATTTATCTGATGTCATAAGGTAATAATAATAATAATGTGAACCCTCATATACTACCTACATAAAGTAACGAACGAGTACCTAAGTCGCTTACAGTTATGTTGTGTACCTACTACATACATACAGCTAATAAATGCATACCTAAACATATTTGTGAATTGTAAAATGTGGTTTGGCAAAGGAACACACGTTCACTGAATCGCTAGTGACCCTATAACAATAGTGTACAGGTAGGTGAGTTGCAGAAGTCTGTTTATTATAATTGTTATGCAAATCTTGGACAAGATTAATCATTTAGGAAGGAAGTGATAATATTTTAATAAATCCATTGTGCACTGCTGTGAAGGAGATTGCTTTGGCTAAATGGAATGAGTAATTAACCTACTAGAACAACTTTGTAGTAGTGCCCAGTGACTGTGGACTTATTATCTACTTCCATTTAATGGCTACTTGGACTCCTATACTAAACAATGTTGGCAACTGTTGAAACACACTTATATCGTTAAACAGAACATTGCTAAAGAATCCCTAATGACAATCACTCTAGTTGCCATTTATATAAGTCATGGACATTGCAGCTTGTAGCTGTAACAACACCTCAGGCATACAAATGGCAAATTAAGTCGGACATATAGGACAAACAGATTATTATGCTCAAATCAATTGCAACTCCTTTATTAGCACAATAATAATATTATTATCTGCAATATCCGGTCGCATTCCCCTCACCCACACACTTACACCAAGAAAATATTAATTGACTTGGTGCAGTAATTTCAGATGAAGTTTAGGAATGCTCTTCCCTCTCCAAATTATCAGTTATATCCCCTAGCAAGAAGAATATTATGATTCAAAGATTCCCTAGACAGCTATTATACACTATAGCATCTCATCCCTAAACGTTAAAGGTGAGTAACTAATCACTTTTGGAATAGACAAGGGAAGTAGTCACTACTACTACTGCTTACTGCTCTTCTATAGTATAGTCGATGACCTGGTCATTTAAAGGTATACTTAGTATTCCTAATCAGTCAGCCGTTATCTGTTTATCATCATAGATATCCAGAGAATCAACATTAAGAATGTGTACAGTGGAGGATCAATTAAGTTGAGATCCTTGAAAGATCGTTGTAAGAGAATTCTGTAGAAATGTGCAAAGGTACTTACATAGTCATTCACATTTTCAGATGGTGTTCTGAGAGCAAATACTATTTAGCATCACCTGTACCTATATATTTAGGAACACTTAATGACACTAATACTGCAGAATAATATATATGATTACCTGTCTTACTCACCAATGCACTTACTAACTACAGTCAGCTAACATAACCTAGCCCTTCGTTTTCCTTTGGCGTGTGTTTACTTATCCTCTTTTGTAGAATGGGGGCTCCTGCTTGGATATCGATGCTTACTATTGCGTCATAGAAAAAGAGGAAAAAAGTGAATGATTAGGATTTGTGCATGCAATTTTTCTGATATTTATTTATTTCCACAGAAAATGTATAGGTAGTAGTTAGCTTAAGGTTAGATTCTTTGATATGTTACGAAGAAATCCCATAAGTCACTTTTTACTTCGTCTTTATCATTGAACGTTGAAGAGCATCGGAGGTCGACATAGACTCTGAAGTATATGAACACCTGCTGATGAACAGACGAGGCTAAATAAGTGTCTGACTACTGGACTTCTCCATGAGTATGACTACCTACCATTTAAATTAGATAATAAAAGAATATGAAAGATAGTTGCACAACTAAGGATCTAAGTAGACTAATATAATAGATAATTCTCCTGCACGCAGCTCAACAGAAAATGAACTCTTCGTGAGTACTTTTGATGAGAATTTCTTTCTTAAAATTACCTACATCCCTTTCGCTTGCATGTACAACTAAGTAGAGTTAATTAATTTATCTCTGCCTTTATGCTTTTCTTAAAAATCGAGTGTTAACAAGCACTCTGACGTCTTTAGGAGGATTGTTCGTAAGTATTACTTCCATTTTCCCTAGACGACTACACAATCCTCAGCTATCTTGAGGATTTTACTACTTCGGAACTTATTATTCTCTCAGCTATGATTTCCTATTTGCATGCAAACCTCATTAAAATGCGTTTCTATTCTGAAAAATACGTCCATTACTCAAGTGAAGTCTGTTTCAACCAATTTTAAAAGGAATTTAAAATGTGAACTATGCGTAGCATGAACAATCAATTCTCAAACAATTATTTTCTGTCTTCCGACACTCTGTGTTGACAATGATACTTAATGAACTAAAGTAAAGATAAAGTAGCTAAACTAAAATAGAAGATGAACTGGATCCAGTCCAATAATAGAAACAAACTGTCACAGCATGTAGTAATTGTAATCTATTTGGCATTGCACTTTGCACTCCAGTTAACCAAGATACAATTAAGTTCGTTTACCTTGATATTCTTTCATCTGGATCGATTGAATACTTCAATCACAAAAAAATAATAATAATTATAGGAAGGGACTATAGATAGTTGACTTGAATCACAGGTGGGTTTTCACATTGAAAATTGCATGCCAATTTTGTGTGCAAGTCGAGCCAACTAAAAATTCAATTACCTATAAACACATTCACTCTGCAGTCTATTGACTATATCTCAAATAGCAAGTGATAGTTGGATGAAACTGGTTTCGACATCTAATCTAGCATTGCACTGCCTACCTGCGTATAAGTACTAAAGTCATGATTGACGTAGAAAGAGCTGAGAGTCAGAGACCGACCGTTATTGTCGTCATTGTGGAAAATTGTCCGCTTCTTTTATGTATTTGCATGAACAACTGCTGAGAGGTGAGAAGATAGAGCTGAGGGCTTCCTTTGTACTTGTTCAGAAATTCTGGATTATCTGGATTGATGCAGTTTTCTAAATCTATATCTAACATACAAAAACTAAAGGCATGTAGGATTTACCCACCTATAAACTACATACGCCTTAATGGAATCAATCGCTCTTTTGAGTTTCTATATTAGAAATAAAGAAAGAAGTCATAGTGGTAGCCTTTAACTATGCGAATTTATTGTTACACAAGATTATGAATCATGTTCTTCATTGGAAGTTGTAAAGGAAAATAAGAAACTTGTTGCTATTAAAACAAAAGACAAATGTGTAACTGGAAAAAACTGGAAAATTAAAAAAAACACAATATCTATGTAGTACATAGGTTCAATTAAGAAAGCTGTGTCACAAAAGCTGCTCTATCATAAACGGTAAACATTTGAATTATTCATTGGAGAGCATTTGGTTGGAGCAATTTGTTTGCTTTAGGTTCTAATTTCTAATTGTAATGTGTTTTTTATACACAAAAAAGTGCAGTAGGTACCTACTCAAATATAGCATGTCTCATATGAATATTTTTACAATTGATAATACATTTTACGTGTTGTTATTTAAATATTACACGTATCAGGCGTATCGTTTATAAAATTGCATTTAACAAGTACGAGGTATACCACAAGGTTGTACTGGAATACTACTCAGTGAGATAATAATATCATTCAATCTATAGAGTTCATTAGAATTAACCTAATGGTAAATATATAGTTTGCAGTAGGAAGGAAGAAAACAATTTTTTATTTAGCAATGGAATTAATGTGTGAACGGGGTTTGCTGAGTCTTAACACACCTCAGTCCTTTAGATTGCAAAAAAATATTCTAAAAAGCATCACACCTAACTTATTGTAGTTTAGAATATTACAAGTGTAACTACAAGTACTTTGAAAGCTAATTTCTTAAGATACCTACCTACTCATTATTAGTACGTCATATTAAAGTCACGGCTCACAAATACACAATGCTTAATGCATTTGGCTTTTTTACAAACTTTTATCTTAGTAAGAGTGCTGTATCTGAAATTGTTTCATCTAAATAGGTAGACTTGCTACACAATAATTTTATGTACAATAGCATCTGCTTTAATTATGTTACACATTGAGCACAAACACAATTGTACATTGTACATCTTAGTCTAAGTGGGTGATTATGTTATGTTCAAGTAAAAATTGATTCATAAAAAGTCACCTTGTCAGTTGAGCTATGTCGTGATCTCTTCTGTCGAGTCGCAAATAACCAGCTTCAACTGAAATAATCTGAATATGTAATACATTTTGCAAACACAATAACCCAGCTATACAGTGTGCAATTGCTTTAGACCAGAAGAGGTTATAAAAATACTGGTAGGTATGGTGTAATATGGTTATACAGTGTACAGAGTTTGTAGTAAGTAAGACAGCATGGCAGACTTGATAATTATAAATATGAGCCATGACATTGACTGAAAACTTTTCATGTACATAACAATGTACTTAACATTGAGTGTAGCCAGTACTGCACAGGTACATAATTCGTGAAATTGCAATTTAGCTTTTTTTTCTACGATATACAAAGAAATATTCATGTGCTGCGCTGCAGGCAGAATTTGAACCAGACAAAAATATTAGAGAATATTTAAAAAATTCAGCGTAATAATATTAATTCTGTTATCAAATACGGATTTAATGCAAAACAAGTACAATAGAATAATGTGTAGCAACTGTAGTGTGTAAGGTGGTCAAAGAGTAGAGCAAAAAATATCACGAAAACATTTAGGTGTGCGACAAAAAATGTCTATGGAAATGCGTAGCGTGTTAAAGATTTGCCTTGTCACGACGTGACTTCTTTCTTTGTATGTGTAAAGCCTTTCTACATGAATTGCGCCAATATTAAGGCAGCACAAAGCCATAACTCAACAGAAATGCAATTACCACATTAAGTATGCTCAACAATAGGATATTCGCACAAGGTATGGTAAAAATAATATTATTACATACCTACATAGATTACATGAGGATGCATAACGTAAATAGGTATGTCGGCACATTGGGATTTTAGCATTGTTCATCATTCTCATCGGACTGGACTGGTTAGCTGGATTCATCTAGACTAAAGAACTACGCAATAGGACAACAAAGCCGAAGGAAACGCAAAAAACTTGCACCTTGTTTTAGTTAGTATGCCAAAAGAGAATACATTGGCGATGAGATGAAAGATGTGGACTGACCTGAGCTCAAAATCAAATAAAAACTATCTACCAAAGTAAAACTTACCTGTTTTGATTTCCTACGTTGTTGTTGTTGCAACTTCGTATATTGTTTGTAAGTAGGCAGAATATATTAGACACTTATACACTAGGTACTGTACACACATCTTCTCTTTGTCCTACCTTACATTTTTCAACAACAACGGAACGAATTTTAATGCATTGTATTTCCGAAATTGTCTTGTTTACTTGTTAGCATAATAAAATGACTATTAGATGTTATTTTCATGTTTCGGATGAACAAAGCTACCTAATTCTCATTCACGCAAGAGTCATACGAGCAAAAGAGGAAAGAAAATGTTTATTATTGTGTCTCGTTATCTTTTTGCAACTTCCACTGCTTTCAATTATCATATCCACTTAGGTTGTAAAATTCACATAATGTTATTTCCTCTCTGATCTTTCACTGTATAAACAACTACTAAAGATATGTAGACAATTTTCTAGTGAATTTTACTATCACTTTTATTTCTTCACAGTTGGCATACAGATACAGTGCTATATTCTTTGTCTGAGATGTTTCTTGGGATTTAGGTACGTGAAAATCCATGTACTACATACTGTAATGATAAAAAAACTAGCAATAATCATATATTGATTTATGTGCAGTCTGTAAATTGCATTTTGTGCATACAATGTACAAATCAAAGATTAAATGCATATAAGTGGCACCAGTCATCATAGTACGGATATATATGGGGAAGTTGCGAAAGGATATATTATATAGGAGAAATAAAAAGTATATAAATACTGGATCTTGTACACTAGACGATATAGGTTCTGAAAATAAAATTATTTATGACCTACTGAATGAATGCTCGACACAATAGAGATTAAAGAGAATAATAGTATTTATTTTCTGTTACTGCAAGTTGCAACGTATGCATGCAATACGTTTATCTACTTCTGTTTTTACGTTGGCATATTTTATTGCAAATTATTTGAACATTTTTCTCGTTAGATTTCGATCTCCTTTTCAAAAGCTAAGTAAGTAATGCATTCGTTTATCAAGGGAGCGTAATCACTACCTTTATATAGAAAAGATGTGTGCTACCTCTCTTTTGTGGTGTGTACCAACAATTAGTGCTATGGCTTATCTATCATTATCATACGATAGTGCATTACACATTAGCAAATTAAGAGTAGACCATTACGAACTTGAGTAGCGACAAAAAGTCTAGCAAAACTGCCAAGTGCCAACACAATTTAGACTGATTGTGAGTGAGTCACGGTTTTCTGTTAGCAGCCGGTCTCTCTTCTTATCAAACTAGTTTTCTTAATTGTCCGTCTAAATATTATTTGTTTACCTTTGATCTGATCGATATATACAGTACAACCTTATAGACACTACTGACACCTCACCAGCTTCTACACTAAATACACAACCTGACACACACATCTGCAACAATCCTAGCATGCATCTTTGCTTTTGTTGTATAATTTGCATACACAGTGGCGTAGTGGACCATCTCACTAAAAAGGAGCTAGAAAACCATTAGAATGACCTTTTGCTCTACAATTACGACCTGCCTTTCTAGTATTTCAAAAACCCAACCTCGATGGACGTCATAATACCCTCGAAAAATTTTAGGTTCATGTCTGCAGCAATTTTATGTTCATATCTGTAGCAATTGTAGTGTTCATTATATTAGTCATGCTCGTCTCGTCATGTCTCATAACAGTATTTGCTGAATATTAGTCATTTTTTAAATTTTATTGTGTATTAGATTTTCAAGTGCCATAAATTCAATGAATGCGTCTACTGTATATTTTCAATGAATCTGATGAGTACAAAACCTAAATTTTTGTGTTTTAAAGGGTTTTATCGAATTACTGACCTGTGTGAACATTGGGAGATTAATATTAGGAAAAACGAAATTGCTTCCAAATGGTATTCTTTCCTTATTAATTCTGCGCAAATATTTTATTTTTTACCAAAATTGCACATTTCCATTTCCACCTTTTCATTTTACCCAGTTGAGAAAATGAATTTATAATGAAGTGTTAAACCAATAAAACCAGAGTCTTGTAAAATACTACAAAATAATTAGATGGGAGTGTTTCCAACCGACTCGAATGTAAAGGTCTACAGAAAATTGCACCCCAATTTCCAATTAGTTTTTTTTTCTTCTGAAAAATGGGGTCCCCACTTTGTAGCCTTGCAATTGGTAGCGTTTTATTTACGAATCTTATAAGATATCTGGTATACTTGGTAAGGATATATACTTAATATAGTGTGATATTGGTAATCTATCAAGAATAGTCTACTTCATTGCATGTGGTTTGGTATGATTTGATTTGGTTGACTTGTCTTGGCATGGTTGTCGAGTTCTTCAGTTTTCTATGACTCTCGTTAAATTGGATGAATGAGGTAAAATGTTTGGATTGCGAATAAACGTATTGTATAAACGATACAGTGATGACTATACATATTAAACACAGTTTTGTTTGCTACTACATATAAGACGGATTCATACACAGTAAGCAAAAGAGTGCTATCTATATACGTTCCTTGTAAAAAACAGGGTAAAGTACATTATCATGTATATCTTGTTGTGTGTGTAGCTAAGGTTGTTACAGTCGATATACATTAACATAAAATTGTACACAGGGGAATTTGATTTGAGTAGGTATGTGTAACTTACAATGTAGAATAGAATTGTAAATAATAAGTGAAGCGAATATCTGTGGTAGATTTCTGCGTAGCTGTGTGTTGATCTAGCACTAAGCAAACTGTGTGTATACTAGTAAAAAATAAGAAATCCCCATCTAGAAGCTTGTTGTTAGCTTTAATGTAGCCATTCTGCGTTATAAGGAAACAGCCTCTTTGTTCATCCCAGCAGTCTTCACCTTTATGTCCTCTTTAGAGCATCACGCTTATTTTACGTCGACTACCAAGTTGATACAATTGTGAGTGAAGAGTTTTATAGGTATTTTACAAGTACTCTATAGTATTCTATTTTCTTGCATTCACCACCTATAGCTCTCCTAATACAGGAGACATAGAAATCACAGTTTTTGTTTAAAAAAGAAAGTTTTGAGATGAAACCCTGTACTATTATCGTCACTGACTCCGATGGAAATCAAACCATGGCTGAAAAGGCGTCTGTTACACATAAATCTGAGTAAGTACTGAATTTTCTTGATCAATCAGCATATTATTGTCAGCATTTTATTCGTTTTTAGCATGTAAAACAATGGAATGTGCTTCGCAAGCACATTCGAGATTAATTCTTAGCTATGAAATTTAATATCTTTATTTGTCAATTTCAGAAACAGGAAAGTCTCATTTCATTCTACATCACCGAAACAAAGTTTCTTGAAAATATTCCATGAAGCACAGAAACAAATAGAGCAATTGCTCAAAAGTGAACCAACAAAATCATCAAACACCCGAAGGAAACAGAAAAAGTTCAGTGTTGGAAATATTTCTGGCGAAAATGAGAACAAACCAGAAAAAGTGCGCAGAAATACCGTCAGTAATATTAGCAACAGTTCTTCTAGACCCATTTCACAACAAAGAATCAGTAAAACGGATTATTACAATGATCGAGCAGTGCAAAGAGAGAGCTTGGAAACAATTCGTTTGTCACAGTTGGTTGCTCTCCGAGAAGTCCATCCCGATTATTGGATGAATGGAGAGACTCTTACTGAAGAAGATCTGGAAGGAATTTTTGACATGAATTCAACAATGACTGGCTACAAAAATTCTGCTAGTAAATCCCTGAATAATTTGCCCTCTGAAATCGTTTCAGCAGATATCGCTCCACCGCCGAGACCTCCGAAAAAAGCCTCTGTTCCAACAATTCACATCACACCTACTAGCAGGCGTCTCAGTGATCACGAATTGAAACACAGCCCTTGGAAACAATATTGTTCGAATTTCAGCCACCTTTTTGACGAGCCAACTTACAAAAACTGAAAATGATTTTCTCATTCTTATACCAATCCTACAATATTTATTAGATCTGCGGCACACATCAAATCCACCATGAAATCTGTTCATATCCATTGGATAATCCCAACAAATATACACGTATTATTATACACCATCATCAATAACAGAAATGAATGTTCTCATGTTTTGTGTAATCAACCTTGAGACAATTACTAAATATTTTCTTGGCTGAAAATACATTTTAATTGTTGTATTATGAGAAAATCTTAGAATAATAAATGAAATTCATTTCATTCCATTACCAAAAATTCCTTTATTCAAATCCAATTTTATTTTCATACGCAGCATTTCGAGCTTCTGTTTTGAGCTTAGGGTATTGCTAATAAAATTTAGTGTGAAGGTACAGGTCCATTTACCCAATCAATGATTGTGGTATCTCTCCATACAAATGCTCCTCTAGGAGTTTCTATATTTTCAGGTAGTAGGGCACAGTAAATAGGCGCAACAGCTCCTTCCTCGACAGTGTATCTTCCATGCCATCCTGTTAGATCTGATTTTACATAACCAGGATGAACAGCATTCACAACAATGTCGTCGTTAGGTCGACTTTCGTCAAAGTTCCTTTGCTGAATTCTTGACAGAGCAGAAACACCCACTTTGGACACGGCGTAAGCACTGTTGGGCCATCCGTTGGAACGATGAGTTTCATCTTGACAACATCTGACATGATAGCGCATCAACAAAGAAAGTAATATTAACATACGAATTTCTTGCAATTGCAACTTGCTATATTATTAATAATTCATTAAAGGTTGAGATTTCAGATTGAGTGTGTGTATGCCTACTTTACGAATTGTCTCATTAAATCGCTCAATTTCTCTTCTGAAAGGTCTTCAGCTGAAAGTTGTTTTCTTAAAGCTTCTCCTGCAGGTTCTTCTCCATTTATTTTCGATAAGTGACCTTTACATTATTATGCACCAGTTCATATTATCATTAATAAATTCATCATCTATTAGATCAGTCATCTCACAATTCAGAGAAAATCACTCATATATTTGTTATAGTAAAAGATAATTATTTGTACTTAATTAGAATTTTATTCTACCTAGTGCACTCGAGATATTGGCAACGCGTCCGTGCGGTCGCAGAAGAGAAAACAATTCATGGCATACATTCACAGTTCCAAAGTAATTAGTTCTTATTGTCTTCTCCGCTTGTACAGATAACGGTTCCGACTCTCGATTGCAGCACAATAAATATTTAGATAAGTTGCTATTTCGACATTCTAGGACGTCTATTTATTGTGAGACAGAATTAAGCAACTCACATCTTTATTGATGAAGTACGCTATTGCAGCATTGTTGATCAAGATATCAATTCCTCCATGCTCATTTCTTATAGAATTCTTCAAAATTTTAATACTCTCTAATGAAGTGGTATCTAATTGGTGAAACCGGGGCTGCAAATTCAACTAGATAAATCACAATGAATTAAAATAATGCACATATTCATACAATTTCTAGAGCATTTACAGAAAATTGCTTGAAAACCTTTTGTAACTGATTAACTGCGGTTAGCCCCTTTTCTTCATTACGAGAAGTCAGGTATACAGTCCGAGGAAATTTTTCGCAGAGTGATTTCACAATTTCAAAACCTATTCCTTTGTTACCTCCGGTCACGACTGCTACTTTTTCCCTTACATTCTTCATGGTTTTCTTCCGAAATCTTAGATTTATACACGATATCACACATTATTACAACATTTGGCAACAACTTGTCTTTAGCTAAAATATATAAGCCTCACTTACGGTAAAATGAGTTGTAAATGTCATTCAATCCCGTTTTCAAAACTAATTTTTTCCTCAAAAACCCTGAAAAATGAAAACTGTGGGATAAACACTGCTGATTGCATGTAGTAAACATCACTATCACAGATCCCGGTTTATTTCCCACCGAATACGGTGATGGTCTCACGCAATCAATATACAGCATGTGTGTATAAAAGACATACGTGAATCTCATCGTGCATTTATGTAAGATACAATTGTTAAAGTTATATTGGCAAATTACTGTTGGCCCTATTGACATAATTGTTATGTATATCAAGGTTTACATTGATAAACAAACTTAAAACTCCTTCAGGGCAGTACATTTTATTATTCAGTATATTTTACTTTCTACAGGCATTGCTGACGATAATTAAATTCAGATTTCCCGATTTTATAGCTCTTATAATCAAAGTTAACGTTACATTGTTAGTTTAGTACATGTTACTGTTACATATACATATAGTTACCTAATTTATTTAACTAACAATTCAAGTAGGTAGCAGAATTACAATAATTTAATATTATATAGGTAGTGACAGATATGCTTATTGTAGGTGATGTATGGGTAGATAATAGTAGATATATATAATATGATGCACCATGCACCTAAGTACTTGAGAGATCCATTAATGATGATTTCTGTGTATATATGCGTATAAGATTGTGTATTGACCCCAAGTAAAAGATAAAGGTTGACTAATCGCAGGAGAACTGGTTTTACTTTACGTACAATTAGAAAATATTGTTCTTATTGCAACATTGAATAAGATTATAATTGTAATTAGTTCATGTTTTCATGGGTTGCATTTTAAAAATGCTGTTACGTATCGATGCATTTTTTAAAACTTCCTATTGTGACGATGAGATGCTACTCCATTGTGGAAAGTGTTTCGATCGATACAATTGCTATACAAGAATCATCACGCTAATCAAAGAAACTTTGGCACTTCATTGTTCTTATACATAGAAACTTCCTCTATCTACACAGATTGGGGTGGCTCTTTTGGTTCGCGTCCGGCGAACGGACGCGATCATTACTGATTTATCGACAAAACAGAAAAATTATAAATGAGTCTTCAAATTCTCATCGCAAATCACATCTTTAGAGATACAGAAGTATACATCTGATTTTATCTTCGAAACATTGGCCAAAAATTATACATTTTTTGTGTTCAAAGTAGAAAGGAGTAAGCTGAAAGACAAATGTCTTCAAGAGTTACATATTACGGGAGGAAACCGACAGCCACTCCAATTCCACCGAGATTTACACCATCGGATTGGTCTAAGGCTTCTGCACTAACACACTATGAAGCGGAGAATGAAAGGGAAAAGGCTGAAAGGCTGTTAGCCGAAAGTCTCCGGATCACTGATGAAACCAGAGAAATCAGTGAAAAGGCACAATTAGATGTAGACTGGAAATTCAAACAAAGACTGAATGACATTGATCAGTGGAAAAAGGAACTAGAGACAAAATTTGCAAACATAGTTGAAGAAACAGACGATCTGAATATCTACTTAAGGAGGGTCGAAAATTCACTTGCTTCTCACCATCATATTGTTGTCGTCAATAATGAAGTACTACAACTCAGGTCAATCTATTTTTCAACAGTTATTTTCCATGCTATGAATAAACTTGAAATAAAGTAGGATTACATTAAAACGTGCAATTTTCTGGAAGTATAGGTACTTACTGTACAGTAGTAGATATACGAATGCGAATCATATTGGAGTTCGAATGAATTAAGATAATCAAATATTATTGTCTCAATTTTCAAATTGGTATTTTTGTTTTCAGGGAAGGACGCCAAGGTATCGACTTGGTAAATGACGCACCTCATGAGGAATTGATGAAGGAAGTTGACCTCGTAAAGAGAATTCAGATTGACTTGCGGAAAACGATCGAATTTTGCAAGGAGCAAATAAGGATCTTGAGAAAATGCGGATACAATTTGGACAAAGAGCTGCAAGACAAAAACAAAGCATTGGAAATTGACAAATTGGCACACAGTTTAGATGAACACCGATCTATTGTCCAAAGTCAATACGCTGCTGATTTCAGGTGAGGAAAATTAAATCGATTCAATGAATTGATTAGTTCTGAAAAGCACCTTTTGTCCAGTCTACTTAAAGATACAACATCGTTGTACTGCATTGCATATTTATGTAAACTGTCTGTGAAATGTAGTCCAATGATTTTCCATGAAATTATGAAAAGCGACCATGGTTCAATTAATTTTCTTGTCTCTTTAAAGTCATGTTAACAATGAGGAGGAATGGGACGTCTTCACGAAACGGCACAAGTTGGCATCTGAGAAAGTTTTAAAGGAGTCTCAACGACTTCGCACAAATATTGACAGTTTGCTTCGTAGAGTTTGTGAAGATTTGCAAACACAGGTCTGTGACACAAACGCCGCTTTGGAGCGTCGACTCCGAGAAGTTACTGATGCCAAAGGAAAACTTCAAACTCAACACGCTGAAGTACAATTTCTACAATTATTATTATGACAGCTTTATTAGACTACTCGATTCTAAATAAAATACCTACATCAAATAAATTGTGTGACAATTATATTACAGATTACAATTAAAGTTCGTGAGATGCAAGATGCAATTGAAATACTAAAGAAGGCTTTTGAGGAGAGGAAGAGCTCAGCGGCTTTAGCTGAAACCAGAATAACAATCAGAAGAGCAAGACCGAATTTGGAGCTTGTCAAGTACTTACAAAGTTTATTTTTAACAAAACATTATTCTTCGTGTGCAGATTTTTCATTAAAACTAGGCTCTTTTATTATAAATATAGGAGAAAGCTATACATTATTCAAAAAACAAAATGTTGAGTTTTCCTGTATTTTATTTTCACAGCGATGACGTCCATAAACGCCTGCTGTATGAAGTCAGAGAGATGTATGCCACAATGGAAAATCTACATAAAAAACACGAAGAAGCAAATGCCTTGCTCAAGAGTTTACTCCGGCAACAATTACAACTTGAAGCAGACATTAATATAAAAGTTAATACAATTGAAATTGAAGAAACTCGCGTTTTGCCACTAAGGAGGACCATTCAAATTGAAAAACACTAAAATAAAAAGGAGAGATGTAGACAGGCTATTCAATCATGTTAAGCTGCTTTTTACATTCACTGAATCACTGTAGTTTCTTATGCAACGAAACACGTTAAATAGGGGTGAGTGAGTAGACAATTAATTAATTACAAAGAAAGACTTTTGAATCAAATCACTGCACTCACGCACAGGAAGATTACTAGTTACCAAAAACGTCGAAACTTGTTTCCAAACTTTATTAACGTCAAAAAAAGCGACGGATTGGACTGTACCGTCCAATTTAGCATTTAATGCACTGCATTGGTATCAATAATTTACTGTTGAATCTAAATAATTAGAAACTATTTATGTATAATAATACATACATCTACCACAAGCAGCATAATAATGGTAAAACTACTGCAATAATGTGGCAATAAATTCATGCGAACAATAAACACTGCTTACATTCTACATTTAATAATTCAAATAAAATCACTGCTTACTTACTCTTAGTCTTTGCTTGAGTCTTATTTACCTTTACCACAGCTCATTTAAACACAGAAATGAGGAAGTATTATATTATTGATACTAGTGCTATGTACTAAACTAAATATTGTAAATAATAATATTATTATTACTGTCTAGTGTATTTTCATACAACATACTGTTTTGAATATAGTATAGTAATATATCAGGAAGAAGGCACTTATTTTTTAATTTAAATATTAAGTTGAGACAAAACACAATGACAATTAATGTCCTATCGGGTTAACGGATCGCTACAGTGGTCAGGCAAAAAGTATTAGGGACAATGCATTCTTAAGCAAACACAAATAGTGAAACTATACAGTTCGGTAACTATCCCAGTATACATTACTACGTGTGCCTAGCTCTAAAAGTAAGACATTCAGTTCCTGTGATTTGGATAATGAATTCTAACACGACTGAAATTGACATTAGATCATACTCCAAAAAATGAATATTGAATGTTTACTATTATATACTTTAAACTATGTAGTCTATATATAATATATATAGTAAATTAAATTAGGCCCATATTATTATACTGTGAACAACGTTTTCTTTTCTAGCTGGTTACTCTTCTCAAAATTAAGACATTTTTAGTGTTTAGTAACAATGTTATTTAGCCTATTACTTGTAGTTTATTTATTAGAATAGTTTTCCAATTGAGTACTGTACAGTATGTAAAGTAATATATACTTATTTGAAATTTAAAACAGGTCATCTCCATTATCTGACCTTGTTTAACGTAATTTTTTTAGAAAGGTTATCTTTCATCAACAAACTTGTCCCTATCAACGTTATTATCATAACTATCTAACTTTTGACACAAACGGAAAGTGGTAATAAACATATGGCTGTAAGTCTTCGTTTACATCGTAAAAATCTAAGCCAAATCACTCTTACTTTTTTACTTTTCCACCTTTCGGTTTTACGTCGTCCTTTCCATTTTGGGATACAGACACAGCTGCAGTCTTAATACCAATCATGGTTGTATGCTGACCTCCTCCAGAAACATAAATCATTTTCCAATCATCGAGTTTAAGCACTTCCGAGCCATTGCATTGACTGGGAACGAGACTGTCTTCATCTTGTCCATTCCCCAGCTGACAGTTTCCTCCGAAGCCCCATGAAAATAGACGTCCCGCGTCTGTAACTGCATAGCCCTGCGACAAACCACAACCTACGTGAACGCACGTGTGACCTTCTAAGCTGGGGATGAGAGTCGGAACTGTCACATCATCATTTCCAGGTCCTAAACCAAGACGACCGTCTTCTTGCCTTCCGAGTGAGTAAACCTTGCCTGAAAGAATTAGAATTTGCATTAATTAAAGTTTACTTACCACTATCACCCAATTATACTTAAATATTACACTAGTATTTACATACACAATTATAATACGCATTAAACATAAGTGTAGGTAGTACTAGGGCTTTTAAATCCAGAGCTAAATTCCTAAATCCGAAATCCGGATTTATGTATGCTATATGTATTGTGCATATACCATATATTAAAAGTCTCAAATATCCAATTAATAATGATTATAAATATAATTTTATTAGTGTTTCAATTGTTTCCAGTATTTTCATCTATTGGAAGAAATGAATAGGTAATTTATTTGTGAACAGAAATGCGCGACATAAAAAAATGAAAAAAAAACTAAAAAAAATAATCTTTGAGAGTTTTAAAGTATGATCTTAAATCCGGATCCAGATTTGTTCGGATTTAAAAGCCCTAGGTTGCATAATCTATACATTACATATACAGATGCTCTTAAATAGCTTTTTTTGACGATCTGTTTTGTAAATAGGATAATGAGCAGAGGTAGGATATTTATAAAAAAAAATATGTGTTCAGAGTATCACTACGCGTCTGAGATTTTGGATATAGCCGTTTCATGCATACAGTATAACAT
>JAAAYG020051483.1:0-11225 GCA_009936455.2 Tomocerus minor
CCCCCCATATGATTTTTAAAAATTCGATTATCTCGGGTGAGGGGACATGTGGGGACCTAGAATAAACGGATTGTGATAATTGACGTTATTATCTGTCAAATTGTGTCAATTTGAACGGGGGCACTGGTGGGAATCAAAACCAATGTAAAAAAAGCCTAAATTCTCTAAAGCTGAATGGCCAGAATATTCCATTTGTAGCCTATCGTGCGTTGTAGTATGATGAAAATTACAGAATTTATGGAGAAGTCCGAATTTGTTTGGAGTTTAGTCCAGATAACAGGAGAATTTTATTTAAGAAGTGAAATAAAGAGAAGACAAATACACTGGTTTGCTTGGGCACGCAGGCCCTTCTTTTATAGTTTGTAACTTAATATATTATTATCAATGCACGAAGTTCGTAATTATATCTTGGAAACTATATTACTAATTGAGGTATTTACTATTTATGTAAACAGTACAGAGTTCAAGTCAACCCATGACAATTATTTACTTAAATGCACGTGAAGTATCGGAGTCTTGTCTCCAGATACTTACTTACATGGGCTATATAATAATATTTAGTCTTTATCTAATATATAATACCTCACAAGGCTAAGTTCAATTCAAACCCATGAATCGAACTTTGTCTTGTGTGACTCATTAAGTATTTTCTTATTTATATCTTTTATACCCTGGTTTATATTAATATCATATAATCATTGTTATGGTCGTTATATGTCCGCTACACTTATATTCATAGGTGTCTAACAATATTTATGATTGCCTATAGATTCCTCACTCAATCGTTCGTCTTTCCAAGCAATCAAAAATCATTGACTCACTCTACCGTTGTTCTCACTCCAACATCGTAAAAGTCCCCTCTTTGTTGCCGTCGTCTACAACGGTTTTCTCAACGGCTGCTTCGGTGAGCGAAATGATGTTACCCAAGCAGAACAGCCATATCTTAAAGACATCAATATTTGTCACATTCTTATCAGCGGCTGACATGTCAATATAAGACAGAGAAAAGATATCACGACGACTGCTATATAATGAAAACTTCGCGATTATTGCGATGTCCAGAGTACGATGTCATTTCGAAGTCCTGGTATAGACAAAGTTAAGACCCATATCATATTTGAGTCTTCTAGAAGACTAAATTGGGAGACCGTCAAGTCTATGCTCAGCAAGAAGGACTCGTAATGAGACGAGATAAAACTCCATTCTACTCATACATGCGCGAGTAGCGCGGTGCATGTAAACAGAATTGATTGAATGCGGAGAAAGGAATGATAGGAGTTCAGTTCTCAGCCAAGAGCAATAAGTAATGAGGGAGAGGTATGTGTGGGTAGTGCAAAAGCTAGAAGCAGAAAGGTGTCTGGTGCTATGGGTTTTTTTTTTGTTTTCTGTTCAAGTCCACCAGCACGTCCACCAGCACGTCATTTTGATTAGGAGAAGGCGATCATTTGACATTGTCAAGGCAATTACGAAGACAAAATCATGACAAGACGACTGACATCTTTACGATAACAGTATGATATGGATGTGCTGCTTGGGTATGTCAATCGATAGTTTATTGGAATTAGCTTAGTTTGCATCAATGTAACAATTAAAAGTTTTATTACAATTTTTTTGTCGGAAGAATTTTAAGCCATAGTATTTTATTATATATAAATAATTAAGTAAATGTAACTAAGTAGCATATTTATAAATTCCATGCACTACCACGTATTGCTAAATCCTCATCACTCATAATCGTGAGCATTTGAAGAGTTTACAGGAAATAAACATTAGGTTAGCATTAACTTATCTCAAGTAGCAATCCATCATTAGACAAAGTCGACTTTTTTTGAAGCCAGTTTAAGGGGTTACAAAATTCAAATTGTAGGGATTGTTTGTATGTACTGTTTTATTGGCAACGTAAAATACTTTGTTGCATTATTTACCATTTATTTACCATGCTTCTAATTTCATCATCATTAAAAAGATATTCATATCTTTTTCGAATTGCACCAGTCTCGTACTACGTATTGTGAAAATACTGAATTCCCGAATTAGCTCCCTCCAAATGTATTATTTTCCCCAGTAAGATCTATTTTGGAGAAAAAATGATGCTTCGAAACTACATTTAAAATAGCTATACCACATGCAAATGCAGCTTTTTATATATCAACGACACTGTGTTCCCAAAATCTGCCATCTTGGTGGTAGAAATCAATTGTACTTGGATTTATAGTCGAGTTTTTAAATTAAATGTATGAAATATATTCAATGACAGATGAGTGAATATTTATATGAATCGAACACTTTACGTATACAGTATTAATAGAAATGTCAGTAAGCTGGTGGACATGTTCCTTCAACCAATAATGAACCAAATACCTGACATTATTCTAGATAATACTCATTTATTGATATTATTAAATAGCGTAAAATTAGATCCAAATAGGAAATATGAACTATTAACTGTAGACATTGTATCCTTATACAGAAATCTTTTGATTTCTGCATGTATGATACATATAAGGAAAATGTAACCTCTCCATTCAATGTTACCAAATCACAGACTTTAATCAAGACTTTACTTGATTTATGCTTGGATTGTAGTTTTGTGGAATATAATTATAACTATTATTTTCAACACTCAGGAATCCAAATGGGAGGTTCATCATCTGTTTCTATAAGCAATATAACTTGTTATCAAGAATTAAGATCAATTTTTGAAAACGCAAATGAATTTGTGTTCCATAAACGATTTATTGATGATATATTTATTATAATGGATGTAACTAATACTGATATACAACCCTGGCTGGATAAAAAATTTAAACATCCTTTTCTTAACTTTACTTGTGAAACGAGTGACACTAATGTACCTTTCCTAGATTTGGAAATTAGTATTAGTGAAAGGAATGAGACAACTAAACTGTATCGAAAACCAATGTCAAAATCTCAACCCTTACACTACTTTTCTAATCATCGTAAATGTTTATTTAATTCTATTCCTTATGCCCAAGGTTTACGGATAATCCGAGCATTTACAGATGAATCTGAAAGGTATATAGAGTTACCCTCTTTAATGGAAAAATTTAAATTACGGTAGTATCCTAACAAAGTATTAACAGATGTGATGGAAAAACTTTCTCATGTCAATCGTGATCAGTTATTGATCCCTAAAAAGCCATTATTATTAAATAACTAAGCATTACATCATCCTGAAATATTGGATAAGGTATCAATTAAATTCAATAAATAACGATTATAAAGGTGCTCATGAACTTTTAAATGTTACTGTAAGTTACTCAAAAGTAAATAGTTTATTATTATATAAGATGTATAAACCTAAATTAAATGATAGGAGTAAGCTGTAATTGTGATACTTTTTGGGATTATATGTTCATGAATTCTCACTGTACCCATATGATGTACCAAGCCAACAAGTACGCGTAAAGTTTAATTTGCTGCGCGGCTGGAATATGATCTTTCTTTCCTTCAGGCGCTCAATTAGAGAAATCGAGCAAAATTATTTTTCCGTTTTTAAAAATGTAATTTGGCTAACTAAATCTTAATATTAAGAATTAAATTAAACTTCCAAATGTTCTCCCAACTTCACTATTAAGGTACTTACTAATGGCTTTAATTATTATTTCCAATTCTTTGTGTATATGCTGACAATCCTCATTCTATATTTTATAAGATTCTAATTACCATTTAATTTATGTAGCCTGACGATGAAAACCGAAATGCATTGCTAATTAATAAAATACATGGGATTGGGAACTTCGGACCTGGAATATTCACTCATCTGTCATTGAATCTATTTCATACAACTACTTTTCTGATTTGATAGCATTGCCCAATTTAATCGAAGTTGAATAGAAAAGCGTTTTATATAATATATGTTATATTAAATAAATTTGAATCATTAGTAAAAGAATATAATAAATCCCTGTTGTTTATTTTCCCGGAAATATTTCAGAATACCTTTAAAATTTTATGTCCTGTCGTAAATGCCGCGGTATCACACCTGCACTGTAAAACTGCAATTAATTGTGCTGGCATTCTTTATTTCACCGTCTGTGCTTATAATTCTGTGTACCTTATCAGTAGAATATGGCCAGCGGTATACTTTCTGCAGTATGGTCACAGTATACTGCACTTCCTAGCCTGCATAACCATAATCGAGTAATTTTTCTGCGCGTTCCTGCAGGCAATTTCTAATTGGGCTGTTATTAGAGCAACTCTGTTAATGTATACAGTGCACAAAAGAAGTTTCGAAGCATTTTAGTAGTTAGTAGCAAGTTATTATACAACGCATGCAAAATACATTTATTAATTTGATCAAGGTGGTTTGAAATCAAATTTATGCAATCTGTTCAGTTATTAATTATAAAATTTTGATAAAATGTTCTACAACCTTTGATTACAACTAACACATTGATTACAATGTGTATGTTATCATTTGTATATCATTTATATTGTCTTGATCATAATAATGAATGTAATTTTCAAAAAGAGATGTCGAGGACTGATAATGTACAAAATACTGATGTCTTCAATTACAGAATATTTAGAGGAAACCCGGAACGAAGATTTAAGAAACCATAAAGGTATATTCCGGAAAGTATTTATTGATACATTCATGAAGAGGTAACATTTAAATTGCCCTTAATTCTTACATTGGTGTACTTATTTCGGTATTTGTGCCTACCATATGATTACAACACAAAATTCAAAATTGGCCTTTCTCAAAATCTTAAAATAACGATAGGATTTAAACATTCTTTGGAAATTTTTATTCTTGCAATTAAAAATGAAGATATATATCTTTACTTAAAACAAATTATATTACAGAATTAATATAGCATACAACACCCGACAATAATGCTACAATATCGAAAAGCAAAGATAATGATAGATAATGTTCATGACGCTTTTTAATTTATTTAAAGTTAGCTTACAGCTTGATTGAAAGCAAGGCATTGATTGTGTAGTTCAAACAGTTGAAACAAACTATAAATGTGGTCCCTCGACTGACATAAAAAAATGGTCCAATGAAAAGTTTTAAAGGACGAATTGCGGCTACTTCTCGCTGAACGAATTTATTAATGGAAACTGTGTGCCAATAGTGTTTGAATTTACAAGATGAAATATTTATTTGTGCACAATGATTCAGTAGAAATGGTATTACAACAATTTGGAGCATTGAAAGATAAGGAAAAAGTAAATAAAGCGGCATCCCAATTATCGAGTACATTTTAAGCGTGCCAAAGTTAAACATCACATTAACTATAACCGCCGCAGAGAACAGAGTAGGAATCACTCCTATAAATATTAAATTTATACGTTGATTTAGTAATAAGATTGCGACATAATCTTTCTTATAACGAATGAACTCTTTCCAGGCTGCACTGGCTAATTCAGTCCCACAAGAGAGTTTCATGTGCAATAGTCCGCCCATCCATTGTTCAGAGACGAGAATGTACAGTAAAGACAAAATTGCGCAAAATATGAGTGTAATATATAAATTAAGTAAAAAATAAAAGTGAGTAATATAAATAAAAAAATAATGTAGAAAATGCATCTGTACATCAAAAAGTGTCACCCAACAGTCAAAACCATGAAAATTTGTGAGCAACATAATTACAGGTCCCACTGTCATGGCTGCAAACATTATTGGGTTCACGGATCTAAACATTAGGAAAATGATGGCCACTATTTTGGATCGTTCTTTAGAGGCCAGATCAGGAAACGTCTCTGTAAAACAATTTTTAATTTAAACACAAAATCATATTGAAATTTTTTGGTGTGTTAAGGACAAAATAGAATATAATTTTTTTGGCCGGGTACATCAGTCCAGGGGTTAAGATTTCTATTCTTAATCGACAGGTCTGAACTTCGATTCTCATAGAGAATGCCCCCGGCAACAGTGATTTTTAAAGACTATGGTTTTCAAGTTCCAAAAACATGCAGATTAATATCTGATATGATTGGTTTTTCCCGAGTCCTAGCTCTACTAATTGAGGGATATCTTAACATTTGACTATCTCTTTCCCTTCCTCACATGTCTCAATTTCCTTATTCCGTCAGTCTGTTTTCCTATTAGCAGGGTTGCGGTGGATCAAATGAAGGGGTTGGTCAAATTTGGATGAAATTGGTTTTATCCACCTTAATTTTGTGTTTTGGCCGAATGAAATAGTAATTAACATGGTATTTCATCCAATCCAATTTTGTCCAAGTGGTTTTATGGATGGATAAAATGATAAAATTGAATTTCATCCGGACAATATACAACCCTGCCTATTAGGCAAGGAGTATGTTGTTTGTGCACTTCCAGTTTGCATAGCATGGGATGATTTGCGTTGAGCAGTGTAAGCAATGTCCAGTCCTCGTAAAGACTGAACCTCTGTAATGGAGCGTCTGATTACATGTTGATGCCGTGCTTAGGGTGTATGTAACCGCAGCGGAGCTCCTTGCCTAACAATTACTAAATATTCCTATCTCTCCTATCGTGTACCAGAAAAATTCCTCTCATAGCTGGCTGCGGCCTGCGGAAAATGCTTTGGAGTATAAACTCCACCTTTTTTTAGAATATACTTTCTTCATACACCATAGCAAGTGTTAGGGTGTCTGATTTTCTCATTTTAAAAGTGTATATACCTCAGAATTTTAAATAAAAATTAACAGTACTTTTTCAAATTTGTTAAGGGCAGACTGACATTTTATGATAAGTTTTAAGCTTTAACTAAAGTGCCTTCCAGTTCCGATGTATCAGTGAACACAGTTCCGATTTAAGTTTAACTAAACTTGTCCGACAGTCATAACGACGGGGTTTCCTTGTCTTGTTCCAAGTTTATTTCTTTGTTTCATCCAATCAAGGCGTGCTCGTAATCATAGTTTCCGATTATCCCGATTAATACAAACTAAACTTGCTGATATCCAGTTCTCCCAGTTTATTAAGTAGCGGAATCGCTGTTTTATAAGGATGGCGAGACTGTCTGTCCGTCTGTGTGTCCGGCATCACGATAACTCAAAAACGAAAAGGGATAATTCGTTCAAACTTTCTGAGGGTCTTTTAGAGGTAAAATGTAAGTATGAGATTAATCGGAACACCTGTTTTGGAGTAATGGGATGTCAACGGAGCCTAAAAAATGCATGTAATCATGAGTAGTGTTTACGCATTGCTGATGTGAACAGAGTGTGTTGTGCGGAGGCTTCGGTGGTTTGGTTTGCTGGAGTATAGTGTCATTTGAACGTCGCATTTCCTAGAATGCTGCGCGGGTTTTCGTTCCGCTACTTTAATATATGAGTTTATTAAGTCATACTTTCAAGCTCCCGATGTTCTTGTTTGTACTTAGCTATTTTAGACCAAGGTCCAGAATATCCATGGCATTTGCAAGACATCGGATCTGCAATTGGTGTTTTGCACAACTGGTTTCTAGGTGCCAACCCGTTGGTGTTCTTATTGATAAACTGGGCCAGTTTGGGATAAAGTGAGAGAAAACTGGTCACTATGACTAACTATAAACTTAAATCGGAATTACAACGGGGTCTCCCCTGGAACTGGAAATGGACAGTATAGTTTGTGACAATTCGACTTGAATATTATGACTAAAAGACATTAAACTGGACTGCGAACTGGCCAAATATAGCTAACGCTTTAATGCAATTTAATGTTTTCACTTTAATGTCCCAGTCAACCATAACCATGAAAACTCCATGATTTTCACGCAATTAGTGTGAATTTAGTCGTAGGTTGTTTACTACCCGTGTTTTAATAGAAATATCACGTTGGTTTACACGCATCAACATCACGGCGCATTATAGCGTGAAAAACGCATGCACAAATCAATGCAGCTTGTACACTGCATTCCCACCACCCGTCCTGTTTCAGTTAAAAAAGATGTTGAAATCAATATCTTTCTACTTTCCACTTTTCCTAGTAGGGGATATGCATCTGAGCAGGATGCGTAAGGGAAATATTTGCAAGCGTATGGCTTTCTTAGCGATAGCCGAATGCCTCGTCAACTAAATAGTGACGCGCAAGAATGGTTTAATGAGATTATCACTGTCTCTACATACCATCAAAGCAGAACAAGACCTGAAAATATTTATGCAAACTTGAATCCATATACAAAAGATTATTTAAGTTTATACCATTTACTAAAGTTTTCCGTGGAAGAGTATATGAATTATACTATTTTAAATGTAATATTTTATAAATTCGTGAAATTTCTATTTCTTCTTTCGATATTATAGCACAACTTAAGGTTGATATGATGACAAATATAACATAACATAATGACAAAATAGTAAGCCTTTTCAAAATGATATATATATATATATATATTGCCATTACACAATAACAGGGTGTAATGGCTTGTGTAATAATTGCAAATGAATGTATAGGCTAAGTGAAAAAGCGTACCTTGAAATCTCTCCTGAAACCGTAGAACGTTGTTGACCAAATAGCATATTTCGTTTTCGTACAGAAAGAAAGTTACGTAAGTTACGGAAATAAATAGCGCAGCAAGTAAACCCGAACTTAGGACTAAGAAGTTGAGGACACTTATGAATTTGCATTTCATATAGTTTTGCACCAATAATGTAAAGATAAGATAAAAGATTGAAGCTATTGTAAAAATTGAGCCCATTACTGTCAGGATTCTCTTATATTTCTGTCGAGTGGGTGTTAGTATTCGCTTTTTGTGGTCGTAGTCGAAAATTCCGCATTTATAAAAGTCACAGAACTTAAAATAATCGGCAATTAGATTATTCATCTCCTTTTTTATCAACTTGTGGTTTTGATTTTATTTTATTTTTAATGTATGGATGTCAAGCGCTTTTTTTTCCTGCACGTAATCTTTTAAAACCTTCCAATGCCCGTAATTATTTACTAACCGCTATTTAAATTAATTGTACGTATTCATCGCTAATACGGATGGTTCCTTGTACAGCTAAAACTTTACAAATAACAGTTTAGGAAAGTCCACTACTTAACAACATATAATGCAATGACGTGGAAAAATGTTGATTGTAATGGAATCAATTCATTTGATTTGCCGACGGCATTGACGGATTTGCAAAGTCATTTGAATAATTGAACCCTTTAAAACAACAAAAGTATGTCATTCATATCCGTAATAATATTTTAAGACTGGATATTACATCCATAGTTGGGAAATCACAATGCAAGGGCGTAGCTAGGAAATTCACTTTAGAAATTGACACATTTTGACTGTAGTGAATATAGCTTAGAAAAATTAAAAAGTCCCATGGATTCATTTTGCTGAGTTTGTCTTTTGCCAGTTCGAAACGACTCTGAACTAAGTAGTATAAAGGCAAGAGTGGCAATACAGGAAATTAATAGAGGGTATATTTTTCTTGGAATGCTTCTTACTTGAACATAAGCTTTAATGGTAATGTTTAGTGAAACCTTTTTTATGTCTTATACATTCCACAGTAGGTACTGTAAGGATAGGACCATGGTTTTGGATTTTCCGATTTCCCACCCCATTTTGATAGGCACCTGGGAAAGTGGGAAAATCGGGAAAAGTGGGAAATTTCCGGAAATGAAAAATCCCAATGGGAAATGATAGCATTGGCTGTCAGTTGACAAGGAGGCAATTTTCTCAAATACAAAATTTCTATATGTGGCTGTAACAATGACTTTGTCTATTTGATACATGAATACATGTTTCATATTTATTAATAATGAATTTTGAGTATATTATTTAGAAAGAAATTGTTGTGGCCTTCTCGGAGTGAATGGTAAAGGTAAAACAAAAATTATTGTATAACAGAATGATTGACTATAGAAGGCCATAACCGCAATGTCATGCTGCATACAAATACACAAAATACGCTCTATTTAAAATTGACGTTAAATGTATCAGATAAATTGCAAATGAAGGACTTATATTATGTGATTTGAGCAGAATATTAAAAAAGTTAGCTATTTTTACCTATATTTCTGAAACTGCAATTTTAACTTTACCATTTACACTGAGAAGGCCAAAACAATTTCTTGCTAACAACTCACCGGTGTACAAGAATCAAGTACTTCCTTTATATTATATATAATTATCACTGCAATAAATTGTAAGAATGAAATTATAATTTTATGAGCTCAACTCAAATTGATATACTTATGGATTTAATTTTATATTTTAATATCACTTAATCCTATTTTCATATTATTATTGGCCACTAAAAGTCGCGTACGTAGAAACGCTGCAGTGCCGCAGAAGCCAAAATAATACTCGACTGCATGGCAAACCAAGAGGAAAAAAGGAAAGGCACACCCGTGCAGAGATCAGAACGCATTCGTCTCTCATCCAGCCCACAGCTCAAGGGCGCAATTACTATTTTTGATTTTGGTTTCCCTTTAACGTTCTCAGTTACCAATTAATATTTCTTTTGCAGTTACACATATTTTCTCCATTGTCATTGCATTTGATTTTGCTGATTTACTCTACTAATTAAAAGCAGTATTCCTTGTACACTGAAAATCTGATTTGGGTTCCCAAATTGACTTGGCAAAACAGCAAGGCTCGACGATCCACGCAGAGTTCATAATATACTCATAATTCGTAACATTTAAACTATTATAACATTTTATATTTAATTCAATTATTGCTGAGTTCTTTTGTAGTTAATGTACTAATTTGGGTGATCACCTCAGTTGAAAATATACAATTCAAAGCATATTTTGGCATTATTAATATAATATTTAATAGTACATTATCTCATATTATTGTCTGGTTTGCTGCATACCTTAGAGAGACAGAGACCAGCATGTAATATTATACATGTAGTCACTTTTCACTTACAATTAAACACTGATTCTGCTATTCTTGAGGCCATATTATTATTAGTATGCAAATGGTTTAAACATAACAGTTCTAGCTCTAAATGTAATCAGTAAGATTAATTGATCAATATCAATGAATCAAGTCAATTTCATAGGTAATAGTAAGCTGCATGATGTGTGCCTGTAAAATGATATATAACGTTATTTTATTGTTTTAGGAGCAGTATTTATCCTTGCTGTATGTTTAACTTTCAAATTTCCCACCCAGTTGCCATTTTTTTCCCACTGGGAAATTGGGAAGCTTCCCATTTTTCAACTTCCCAGTCGAAATGTAGAAATATTTTTCAACAGCAGTAGATCCTCAACCCAAGCCACCCCGTCGTCCCCCTAGTGAGACGCGGAGCGACGTGAGCAGAGTTGTTGACTGGAGTAA